>OX451214.1:0-23168 GCA_949628255.1 Macrophya alboannulata | reverse complement strand
ATTAAATATATATATATATATATATATATATATATATATATATATTAAATAATACAACTATCTTATTTAAAAATATAAAAATATCATCAAATTAAAATAAAAATAAAAAAAAGATTTAAAATAGAATTAAAATAAAAAATTAATAAATCTAACCAAGAAGAGTAAATTTTAAATAAATTAAATAATCCTCGACCAATTAAATACTCAGTTCAATTTTGATCAAAATTTAAAGATATAATTTTTATTAGATATAAAGATTGTTTATTAACTCCGACTGTAGAAATTACAGGTATAAATCATATATTTCTAAAAAATATTTTAATTAAAAAAATTTTATTATTTAAAATTTTTAAATAATCTAAATTTATTTTAAAATTAAAATAACTTAAAATTACCCCTATAAAAATAATTATTAAAGGTAATATTTTAAAATAAAAAGGTAAAACAATTAATAAAGGATAGGGAAATAAAATTCAACTTATTAATCTCCCCCCAATAATTACTATAACCAATAAAGCTAATAAACTTTTATTTAAACCTCAATTATCATCATTTAAAAAATTTAAAGATAATATATTAAATATTTTAATTATAGAAAAATAAATTAATCGAAAGGTATATATTACTGTAAAAATTGTTGAAATTAAAAATAAAAATAAAACAAGAAAATTAAAATTTCCTAAAAAAACTACCTCTAAAATTAAATCCTTAGAATAAAACCCTGCTAAAAAAGGAAAACCACATAAAGATAAATTAGCAAAATTAAAACAAATAGAAACCAAAGGTATTTGTAAACTAATGGAACCTATGAAACGAATATCTTGAAAATTTATTATTCTATGAATATAAACCCCTGCACATATAAATAATAAGGCTTTAAATAATGCATGAGTAAGAAGATGAAAAAAAGCTAACTTTCTAAACCCCAAAAATAAAATTCTTATTATTAAACCTAATTGTCTCAAAGTAGATAAAGCAATAATTTTCTTTAAATCATATTCAAAATTAGCATTTAAACCAGATATAAGTATTGTTAACAAAGAAACTAACAAAAATAATTTAATAAATTCTCTATTTTTAAATAATTTTTCAAATCGAATTAATAAATAAACCCCTGCAGTAACTAAAGTAGAAGAATGAACTAAAGAAGAAACAGGGGTAGGAGCAGCCATAGCTGCTGGTAACCACGAAGAAAATGGAATTTGAGCTCTTTTAGTAAATGAAGCTATTAAAATAAATAATAAAATATAAAATATTTCATTATTAGAGTTTATAAAATCAGTATAAAAAATATAATTTCATCTACCAAAATTAATTATTCAAGCAATCGATATTAATAAAAATACATCCCCAACTCGATTAGAAAGAACTGTTAATATTCCAGCATTAAATGATTTAATATTCTGATAATAAATTACCAAACAATAAGAAACTAAACCTAATCCATCCCAACCTAATAAAATTCTAATTAAATTTGGACTAATAATTAATAAAATCATTGAAAAAACAAATATTAATACTAAACAAATAAATCGATTCAATATTAAATCCCCCTCCATGTAATATTTTCTATAAAAAATAACAAAAGATGAAATAAATATTACTACTCTTAAAAATATTAATGATATTCAATCTAAAATTAAAGTTATTACAATAGAAGAAGAATTTAAATTCATAATATTATATTCAATAAAATAACTTAAATCAAATATTAAAAAAAATCTACCCATAAACAATATAATTATTCTTATAATTAATAAAAAAAATATTATAATAAAACAAATATTTATAAAAATTATCTAAAATAATTATTATTATTATATCATTGACTCCACAAATCAATATTTTAATTAAACTATTTAAATAAAATTAAACCCATATTACAAATAACTCATTATTTAAAATTAAAAAATTTAAAGGAATTCAATGTAATATTAATAATAAAAATTCCCGAATATAACCCTGAGAAATAGAATATAAACTAACAGTTACCTTTCCATGTTGAGTAAAAGAATATAAATATAATGTATAAGAAGCTCTAAAAAATGACAACAATATTAATATAAAAAAAATTATCCAATTTCAAGAAATAATTCTATTAATTAATATAATTTCTCTTAATAAATTTAAAGAGGGGGGAGCAGATATATTTGAAGAACATAATAAAAATCATCACAGAGATATTCTTGGTATAAAATTAATTAAACCTTTATTAATCAAAATTCTACGTCTACTTAAACGCTCATAAATAATATTAACTAAACAAAATATCCCTGAAGAACATAAACCATGAGAAATTATTAATAAAAATGACCCACATACACCTCAATTTATCAAAGTTATAAAACCACTTAATATAATTCTTATATGTGCAACAGAAGAATAAGCAATTAAAGCTTTTAAATCTACTTGAAATAAACAAATCAATCTAATTAAAATCCCCCCTACTAAACCTACTCTAATAAAAATAAAATTATAAAAAATCCCTAAATTTACCATAATAAAAAAAACTCGTAATAAACCATAACCTCCTAATTTTAATATAACCCCGGCTAAAATTATTGAACCAGAAACAGGAGCTTCAACATGAGCCTTGGGAAGTCATAAATGAACTAAAAATATAGGTAATTTAGTTAAAAAGGCCATAATTAAACTTAAATATAAATACAAATTATAATCTAATAAAAAATTATTCTCTGAAAATATAATATATCTTAAAGTATTATTTCTTAAATAAACATAAATAATAGATAAAAGAAAAGGTAATGAAGCAAATAAAGTATAAAACAGTAAATATAAACCTGCTAATACCCGATCTAATTGCAAACCTCAACCTATAATTAAAAATATTACAGGAATTAACCTACATTCAAAAAAAAAATAAAATATTAATAAATTTCTTACTCTAAAAGTAAAAAATAATATAACTATTAAGATAATAATTATAAAAATAAATAAATTAACAAAATTATTCTGTTCATTAATAATTATTCTTGATATAAATATTAATGAACAAATTCAAAATCTTAAAATAATTAAACCATATGATAATAAATCACAACCTAAATAATAACTTAAATGAGATCAATCAACTATATATCTTCCTAAAAACAAAAATGTAAATCCTCCTAAAAATATAAAAAATTGAGATAATCAAAATTTTTTAAAAAATCTAAAAGGAATTATAAATATTAAATAAAAAACAAATTTTATCATTTTTAAATTTAAAAATAACTTAAATAAAACTTAAAGTTTGAAAATAATCATTCCCATGCATTCGAACCATAATAACCAAAATTGATAAACCCAAAACTGCCTCACATACACTAAAAACTAAAAAAAATATTCTAAAATATAATTCAAAATTAAAAAAATTTAAATAAAAAATAATTAATAAATAAATAATCATCACAATAAATTCTAAACTTAATAAAATTATCAATAAATGAAAACGGTTTAAACAAAACCTTAAAAACCCTAAAAAAAATAATAAATATAAATAACTTATAAAATTTAATGTTAACATAAGTTTTAATAGTTTAAAATAAAAATATTGATTTTGTAAATCAAAGAAAAACTACAAATTTTTAAAACTTCAGAAAAAAAGATCACAAAATTCTCTTTCATTAATCTCCAAAATTAATATTTTAAATAAACTATTTTCTGTATTATAAAAATCTTATTAATTTTAATTTTTTCAAATAGATTAATATTCTATTCATCAAAAACACCTCTATCTATAGGATTATTACTTTTAACTCAAACAACAATAATTACTTTAATATCAGGTATTTTAAGATTAAATTTTTGATATAGATATATTTTATTTTTAATCATAATTGGGAGAATATTAATCTTATTTATTTATATCTCAAGACTATCATCCAATCAAAAATTTCTATTCAACAAAAATTCAATCAATTTTAATTTAATTATTATAATTTTAATTTTAATCTCATCATATAAATTAATTTTTTTTTTAATATCAAATACAGATATAATAAGATTATTTGATATAGAAATTAATAATAATTTAAATCTAAAAATATCAATAAATAAATTATATAATACCCCCACAAATAAAATTATATTTATATTAATTAATTATTTAATATTAACATTATTTATTGTAGTAAAAATCACAAATATTAATTTAGGCCCCTTACGAAAAAATTCTTAATGAATAAACCAATTAAATTATCAAACCCAATTTTAAAAATTTTAAATAACTCTTTAATTGATTTACCATCTCCTACAAATATTTCAACAATATGAAACTTTGGCTCATTATTAGGATTATGTTTAATTATTCAACTAATCACAGGAATTTTTTTAACTATACACTATACAGCAAATATTTTAATTGCTTTTGAAAGAGTAATTCATATTTGTCGAGATGTAAATAATGGTTGAATTATACGAAATTTACACGCAAACGGTGCATCATTTTTTTTCATTTGTATTTATATACATATTGGTCGAGGTATATATTATGGATCATTTCATTATAAAAAAACATGATTATCAGGAGTTATTATTTTATTTATAGTAATAGCAGCTGCTTTTATAGGATATGTTCTTCCCTGAGGACAAATATCATTTTGAGGAGCTACAGTTATCACAAATTTATTATCAGCAATACCATATTTAGGAACATCTCTAGTAGAATGATTATGGGGAGGATTTTCCATTGATAATGCAACCCTTACTCGATTTTATACATTTCATTTTATTATTCCTTTCATTATTTTATCTATAACTATAATCCATTTAATGTTTTTACATCAAACTGGGTCAAATAATCCCTTAGGAACAAATAGAAATTTAGATAAAATTCCCTTCCACCCATACTTTACCTTTAAAGATATTATAGGATTTATAATTATATTAATTTGCTTAATTAATTTAATTTTAATTAATCCTAACATATTAGGAGATCCAGATAATTTTATACCTGCAAATTCATTAATTACACCCCCCCATATTAAACCAGAATGATATTTTTTATTTGCATATGCAATTTTACGATCAATTCCTAATAAATTAGGGGGTGTAATTGCATTAGTACTTTCTATTATAATTTTAATAATTATACCCTTTTTCAATATAAAAAATTTTAAAAGATTAACATTTTACCCTCTAAATCAATTTTTATTTTGAATAATAATTTGCAATGTAATAGTACTGACTTGAATTGGGGTTAGACCTGTAGAAAATCCTTTTATTATTATTGGACAAATTTTTACTATTAATTATTTTTCTTATTTTTTATTTAATCCTTTAATTACTAAAATATGAGATAAAATCTTATATTAATATATATATATATATATATATATATATAATATTATAATCAATGAACTTGAATAAGTTTATGTTTTGAAAACATACTATAAAAGTTTAAATCTTTTATTGATTTAATAATCAAAAACTTAAATTATTATTTATTTAAATTAAAATAATATAAAAAAAAAATTTAACCCCTAAATGAAATATTAAAACATTTAAAGAAACTGGTAAAAATCTTTTTCAAGCTATATTTATTAATTTATCATATCGTAATCGAGGAAGTGAACCACGAACATTAATAAAAAAAAAAACAATTAAAATTAACCTTAAATAAAATATAAAAGAATACAAATTTCTTCCTAGAAATATTAATCTGTATAATACACTTATTAACAAAATTCTAGAATATTCTGCTATAAAAATTAAAGCAAATCCCCCTCTTCTATATTCTACATTAAATCCAGAAACTAATTCAGACTCACCCTCCGCAAAATCAAAGGGAGTTCGATTTGTCTCAGCTAAACAAATAATAAACCAAATCATTGATAATGGATAATTAATAAAAAAAAATCAAATAAAACCCTGATAAAAAAAAAATTCTATAAATCTATAACTCTCAGTTAAAATAATATAACATATTAAAATAATTACTAATCTAACTTCATAAGAAATTGTTTGAGCTACTGAACGCAAACCCCCTAATAAAGAATACTTAGAATTTGAAGATCATCCCGCAATTATAATTGTATAAACTCCTAAACTAATACATCTTAAAAAAAACAAAACTCTTAAATTAAATGAATACAAATTAGTAAAATAAGGAATTACTAACCATGAAATTAAAACCAAAAATAAACTAAAAATAGGTGATAAATAATAAGGATAATAATTAGAAATAGAAGGAAAAATTTGTTCCTTAGAAAATAATTTAATAACATCACAAAAAGGTTGAAAAAATCCTAAAAATCTAACTTTATTAGGACCTTTTCGAATCTGAAAATAACCTAATAACTTACGTTCCAATAAAGTTAAAAAAGCTACCCCCAATATAACTATAATAATTAATATTAATATTCTAATAAAAGATAAATAAATTTCATTATAAATAATTACTATTTGTATAAAAACTTTATACATAAATAAATTCTAAATTTATTACAATTTTCTGTCAAAATAGTTTAAATTTTAATTAATAAAATTCTTCTTAATAAAATAAATTTTAAAATTTTGGTCCTTTCGTACTAAAAATTCTTTATAATTTAAGGATAGAAACCAACCTGGCTCACACCGGTTTGAACTCAGATCATGTAAAATTTCAAAAGTCGAACAGACTTAAAATTCAAGCTTCTTCACCTAAATTAAATTTTAATCCAACATCGAGGTCGCAATCTTTATTATTGATAAGAACTCTAAAAAAAATAACGCTGTTATCCCTAAGGTAATTTAATCTAATTATCTTAATAAAAGGATCAAAAAATCATAAATCAATGAAAAATAAAATATAAAAGTTAAATAAATTTTTCTATCGCCCCAATAAAATAATTTCACCTAAAAAAAAATTAATTAAATCTTTTTATTAAATAAAATTATAAAATTCTATAGGGTCTTCTCGTCCTCTAAAAAAATTTAAGCTTTTTAACTTAAAAATTAAATTAAAATTTTATTTATAATAAGACAGATTATATCTCATCAAATCATTCATTCCAGCCTTCAATTAAAAGACTAATTATTATGCTACCTTTGTACAGTTAGAATACTGCAGCCATTTAATTTTTATTCATAGAGCAGATTAGACTTTAAATTAAAATTCAAAAAGACATGTTTTTGATAAACAGGTGAATATAATTTTTGCCGAATTCCTTAAAATAACCTCACAAATTTATTTATTAATTAAACAAAAAAATTTACTAATTTTATCATTATTATAATTAAAATATAATTAAATAATTTATTTTAATAAATAATTAAATTAATATAAATTTTTTAAAAAAAAAATAATTTAAATTATAACATTTTTTAAATAAAAACTATTTCTAAGCTTATATAAATTAAATAATTATATATATATATATATATATATATATATATATTTAAATAATTATAAAATTTTATTTTAAAGCTTATCCCTTAAAATATTAATATTATAAAAAAATTAAAAACAAAATTAAAATTTTAATTTATAATATCTAAATTAAATTTATTTATTAAAAAACTAGATATATTAAAAAACGAATAACATCTCATTTCTATTTAAATATTAAAAATATTTTTACTACAATAAAAATTATATAATTAAATAAATCTTTTTAATTCGAGAAATATAAATATAAATATAAAATTTTTAATAAACCCTGATACACAAGGTACAATAAATAAAATTTACTTTTAATTAAATAATATTTAATTTCTTTTCAAAATTCTTTTTCAATACTAATAATATATAATTAAAAAAATTAAATCTCTCTAAATTACAATAACCTATGTAAATAATAAAAATATTTTTATTAAATAAATAAAAATTATAAATAATAATAATAATTAATTATTTTCAAATTAAGTTGAAATTATCAACTAATATTTTTATTGTAAATAAAATATTTTAATTATAATTTGAATATAATATAATACTTTCTAGAAACACTTTCCAGTACATCTACTTTGTTACGACTTATCTCATTTTAAAACGAGAGTGACGGGCAATTTGTACATATTTAATTTCTAAATTCATAATAATATAATATTTATAATTACTATTAAGTCCACTTTAAATTAAAAATTTTCATTTCAATATCCATATAAATAAAAATTAATGTAACTCATTTTTACTCTATTATTAACTACATAAAGATCTGAAATATATATTTATATATAATTTAGAAAATTTAAATTCTTATAAAATAATCTGATAACGACAATAAATAAATTTTCAAACAGAGTAAGGTATCTTGCGGATTATCATTTTAAAAACAAGTTCCCCTAATTAGATTTAAATACCGCCAATTCTTTTAAATTTTAAAGACCATAACTTTTAATATTCTAATTTAAATTTTAAATAATTAATAATAGGGTATCTAATCCTAGTTTATAAAAAAATTTTCATAATAAATTATTATAAAAAAATAATTAAATAAAATAAATAATTTCACCTAATTTATCTTAAATTAAAAACCTTTAAAAAATAAAAATTACTAAATTAAATAAAATTTACTTATATAAAATGTATAACCGCAGTTGCTGGCACATTTTTTACCTATATTTTAAACAATTTATAATTCTAAGTTTCCTTAATTATTAAAATTAAATACTGCAAATAAGTAATTTTTAAATAACTATGTCATTATCTTTCATTTTAAAAATTAATAATATGTTTTAATATTAAATAAATAATATTAAATAATTAAGTTTTAATATATTATTCAAAATATTTTTATTCACACAAAAAAATTATTAGTAAAAAAATGTATTTAAGTTTTTACTCTCACTAAAAATTTTAAATTACATTGAGATAACTTAATCCAAAAATTAAAATATCTCACAAAATAGATTTTTCTATTTTTTTTTGCTAATATAAAAATTTAATATAATGGTATTATATATAATAAATTGTATATTAATTATAATATTCTTTACAAAAATCTAATTATTCTTTTTCATTGAATTATATTAATATATAAATACAATAAAGTAAATTTTTTTAATATTTTACTATAAATATTTAGTATATTAATATCTAATTAATAATCATTATTAATAATGTTTTAAGAAATTTAATATTTATATAAGATTTAAGTATTCTTTAAAAACTTAATATAAGCTTTGATTCATCTTATAGATGTCTTTTGTATAATTATCATAATATTATACAAATGGAAAGCTTTGCAGTAATTTTTAAATAACTATGTCATTATCTTTCATTTTAAAAATTAATAATATGTTTTAATATTAAATAAATAATATTAAATAATTAAGTTTTAATATATTATTCAAAATATTTTTATTCACACAAAAAAATTATTAGTAAAAAAATGTATTTAAGTTTTTACTCTCACTAAAAATTTTAAATTACATTGAGATAACTTAATCCAAAAATTAAAATATCTCACAAAATAGATTTTTCTATTTTTTTTTGCTAATATAAAAATTTAATATAATGGTATTATATATAATAAATTGTATATTAATTATAATATTCTTTACAAAAATCTAATTATTCTTTTTCATTGAATTATATTAATATATAAATACAATAAAGTAAATTTTTTTAATATTTTACTATAAATATTTAGTATATTAATATCTAATTAATAATCATTATTAATAATGTTTTAAGAAATTTAATATTTATATAAGATTTAAGTATTCTTTAAAAACTTAATATAAGCTTTGATTCATCTTATAGATGTCTTTTGTATAATTATCATAATATTATACAAATGGAAAGCTTTGCAGTAATTTTTAAATAACTATGTCATTATCTTTCATTTTAAAAATTAATAATATGTTTTAATATTAAATAAATAATATTAAATAATTAAGTTTTAATATATTATTCAAAATATTTTTATTCACACAAAAAAATTATTAGTAAAAAAATGTATTTAAGTTTTTACTCTCACTAAAAATTTTAAATTACATTGAGATAACTTAATCCAAAAATTAAAATATCTCACAAAATAGATTTTTCTATTTTTTTTTGCTAATATAAAAATTTAATATAATGGTATTATATATAATAAATTGTATATTAATTATAATATTCTTTACAAAAATCTAATTATTCTTTTTCATTGAATTATATTAATATATAAATACAATAAAGTAAATTTTTTTAATATTTTACTATAAATATTTAGTATATTAATATCTAATTAATAATCATTATTAATAATGTTTTAAGAAATTTAATATTTATATAAGATTTAAGTATTCTTTAAAAACTTAATATAAGCTTTGATTCATCTTATAGATGTCTTTTGTATAATTATCATAATATTATACAAATGGAAAGCTTTGCAGTAATTTTTAAATAACTATGTCATTATCTTTCATTTTAAAAATTAATAATATGTTTTAATATTAAATAAATAATATTAAATAATTAAGTTTTAATATATTATTCAAAATATTTTTATTCACACAAAAAAATTATTAGTAAAAAAATGTATTTAAGTTTTTACTCTCACTAAAAATTTTAAATTACATTGAGATAACTTAATCCAAAAATTAAAATATCTCACAAAATAGATTTTTCTATTTTTTTTTGCTAATATAAAAATTTAATATAATGGTATTATATATAATAAATTGTATATTAATTATAATATTCTTTACAAAAATCTAATTATTCTTTTTCATTGAATTATATTAATATATAAATACAATAAAGTAAATTTTTTTAATATTTTACTATAAATATTTAGTATATTAATATCTAATTAATAATCATTATTAATAATGTTTTAAGAAATTTAATATTTATATAAGATTTAAGTATTCTTTAAAAACTTAATATAAGCTTTGATTCATCTTATAGATGTCTTTTGTATAATTATCATAATATTATACAAATGGAAAGCTTTGCAGTAATTTTTAAATAACTATGTCATTATCTTTCATTTTAAAAATTAATAATATGTTTTAATATTAAATAAATAATATTAAATAATTAAGTTTTAATATATTATTCAAAATATTTTTATTCACACAAAAAAATTATTAGTAAAAAAATGTATTTAAGTTTTTACTCTCACTAAAAATTTTAAATTACATTGAGATAACTTAATCCAAAAATTAAAATATCTCACAAAATAGATTTTTCTATTTTTTTTTGCTAATATAAAAATTTAATATAATGGTATTATATATAATAAATTGTATATTAATTATAATATTCTTTACAAAAATCTAATTATTCTTTTTCATTGAATTATATTAATATATAAATACAATAAAGTAAATTTTTTTAATATTTTACTATAAATATTTAGTATATTAATATCTAATTAATAATCATTATTAATAATGTTTTAAGAAATTTAATATTTATATAAGATTTAAGTATTCTTTAAAAACTTAATATAAGCTTTGATTCATCTTATAGATGTCTTTTGTATAATTATCATAATATTATACAAATGGAAAGCTTTGCAGTAATTTTTAAATAACTATGTCATTATCTTTCATTTTAAAAATTAATAATATGTTTTAATATTAAATAAATAATATTAAATAATTAAGTTTTAATATATTATTCAAAATATTTTTATTCACACAAAAAAATTATTAGTAAAAAAATGTATTTAAGTTTTTACTCTCACTAAAAATTTTAAATTACATTGAGATAACTTAATCCAAAAATTAAAATATCTCACAAAATAGATTTTTCTATTTTTTTTTGCTAATATAAAAATTTAATATAATGGTATTATATATAATAAATTGTATATTAATTATAATATTCTTTACAAAAATCTAATTATTCTTTTTCATTGAATTATATTAATATATAAATACAATAAAGTAAATTTTTTTAATATTTTACTATAAATATTTAGTATATTAATATCTAATTAATAATCATTATTAATAATGTTTTAAGAAATTTAATATTTATATAAGATTTAAGTATTCTTTAAAAACTTAATATAAGCTTTGATTCATCTTATAGATGTCTTTTGTATAATTATCATAATATTATACAAATGGAAAGCTTTGCAGTAATTTTTAAATAACTATGTCATTATCTTTCATTTTAAAAATTAATAATATGTTTTAATATTAAATAAATAATATTAAATAATTAAGTTTTAATATATTATTCAAAATATTTTTATTCACACAAAAAAATTATTAGTAAAAAAATGTATTTAAGTTTTTACTCTCACTAAAAATTTTAAATTACATTGAGATAACTTAATCCAAAAATTAAAATATCTCACAAAATAGATTTTTCTATTTTTTTTTGCTAATATAAAAATTTAATATAATGGTATTATATATAATAAATTGTATATTAATTATAATATTCTTTACAAAAATCTAATTATTCTTTTTCATTGAATTATATTAATATATAAATACAATAAAGTAAATTTTTTTAATATTTTACTATAAATATTTAGTATATTAATATCTAATTAATAATCATTATTAATAATGTTTTAAGAAATTTAATATTTATATAAGATTTAAGTATTCTTTAAAAACTTAATATAAGCTTTGATTCATCTTATAGATGTCTTTTGTATAATTATCATAATATTATACAAATGGAAAGCTTTGCAGTAATTTTTAAATAACTATGTCATTATCTTTCATTTTAAAAATTAATAATATGTTTTAATATTAAATAAATAATATTAAATAATTAAGTTTTAATATATTATTCAAAATATTTTTATTCACACAAAAAAATTATTAGTAAAAAAATGTATTTAAGTTTTTACTCTCACTAAAAATTTTAAATTACATTGAGATAACTTAATCCAAAAATTAAAATATCTCACAAAATAGATTTTTCTATTTTTTTTTGCTAATATAAAAATTTAATATAATGGTATTATATATAATAAATTGTATATTAATTATAATATTCTTTACAAAAATCTAATTATTCTTTTTCATTGAATTATATTAATATATAAATACAATAAAGTAAATTTTTTTAATATTTTACTATAAATATTTAGTATATTAATATCTAATTAATAATCATTATTAATAATGTTTTAAGAAATTTAATATTTATATAAGATTTAAGTATTCTTTAAAAACTTAATATAAGCTTTGATTCATCTTATAGATGTCTTTTGTATAATTATCATAATATTATACAAATGGAAAGCTTTGCAGTAATTTTTAAATAACTATGTCATTATCTTTCATTTTAAAAATTAATAATATGTTTTAATATTAAATAAATAATATTAAATAATTAAGTTTTAATATATTATTCAAAATATTTTTATTCACACAAAAAAATTATTAGTAAAAAAATGTATTTAAGTTTTTACTCTCACTAAAAATTTTAAATTACATTGAGATAACTTAATCCAAAAATTAAAATATCTCACAAAATAGATTTTTCTATTTTTTTTGCTAATATAAAAATTTAATATAATGGTATTATATATAATAAATTGTATATTAATTATAATATTCTTTACAAAAATCTAATTATTCTTTTTCATTGAATTATATTAATATATAAATACAATAAAGTAAATTTTTTTAATATTTTACTATAAATATTTAGTATATTAATATCTAATTAATAATCATTATTAATAATGTTTTAAGAAATTTAATATTTATATAAGATTTAAGTATTCTTTAAAAACTTAATATAAGCTTTGATTCATCTTATAGATGTCTTTTGTATAATTATCATAATATTATACAAATGGAAAGCTTTGCAGTAATTTTTAAATAACTATGTCATTATCTTTCATTTTAAAAATTAATAATATGTTTTAATATTAAATAAATAATATTAAATAATTAAGTTTTAATATATTATTCAAAATATTTTTATTCACACAAAAAAATTATTAGTAAAAAAATGTATTTAAGTTTTTACTCTCACTAAAAATTTTAAATTACATTGAGATAACTTAATCCAAAAATTAAAATATCTCACAAAATAGATTTTTCTATTTTTTTTTGCTAATATAAAAATTTAATATAATGGTATTATATATAATAAATTGTATATTAATTATAATATTCTTTACAAAAATCTAATTATTCTTTTTCATTGAATTATATTAATATATAAATACAATAAAGTAAATTTTTTTAATATTTTACTATAAATATTTAGTATATTAATATCTAATTAATAATCATTATTAATAATGTTTTAAGAAATTTAATATTTATATAAGATTTAAGTATTCTTTAAAAACTTAATATAAGCTTTGATTCATCTTATAGATGTCTTTTGTATAATTATCATAATATTATACAAATGGAAAGCTTTGCAGTAATTTTTAAATAACTATGTCATTATCTTTCATTTTAAAAATTAATAATATGTTTTAATATTAAATAAATAATATTAAATAATTAAGTTTTAATATATTATTCAAAATATTTTTATTCACACAAAAAAATTATTAGTAAAAAAATGTATTTAAGTTTTTACTCTCACTAAAAATTTTAAATTACATTGAGATAACTTAATCCAAAAATTAAAATATCTCACAAAATAGATTTTTCTATTTTTTTTTGCTAATATAAAAATTTAATATAATGGTATTATATATAATAAATTGTATATTAATTATAATATTCTTTACAAAAATCTAATTATTCTTTTTCATTGAATTATATTAATATATAAATACAATAAAGTAAATTTTTTTAATATTTTACTATAAATATTTAGTATATTAATATCTAATTAATAATCATTATTAATAATGTTTTAAGAAATTTAATATTTATATAAGATTTAAGTATTCTTTAAAAACTTAATATAAGCTTTGATTCATCTTATAGATGTCTTTTGTATAATTATCATAATATTATACAAATGGAAAGCTTTGCAGTAATTTTTAAATAACTATGTCATTATCTTTCATTTTAAAAATTAATAATATGTTTTAATATTAAATAAATAATATTAAATAATTAAGTTTTAATATATTATTCAAAATATTTTTATTCACACAAAAAAATTATTAGTAAAAAAATGTATTTAAGTTTTTACTCTCACTAAAAATTTTAAATTACATTGAGATAACTTAATCCAAAAATTAAAATATCTCACAAAATAGATTTTTCTATTTTTTTTTGCTAATATAAAAATTTAATATAATGGTATTATATATAATAAATTGTATATTAATTATAATATTCTTTACAAAAATCTAATTATTCTTTTTCATTGAATTATATTAATATATAAATACAATAAAGTAAATTTTTTTAATATTTTACTATAAATATTTAGTATATTAATATCTAATTAATAATCATTATTAATAATGTTTTAAGAAATTTAATATTTATATAAGATTTAAGTATTCTTTAAAAACTTAATATAAGCTTTGATTCATCTTATAGATGTCTTTTGTATAATTATCATAATATTATACAAATGGAAAGCTTTGCAGTAATTTTTAAATAACTATGTCATTATCTTTCATTTTAAAAATTAATAATATGTTTTAATATTAAATAAATAATATTAAATAATTAAGTTTTAATATATTATTCAAAATATTTTTATTCACACAAAAAAATTATTAGTAAAAAAATGTATTTAAGTTTTTACTCTCACTAAAAATTTTAAATTACATTGAGATAACTTAATCCAAAAATTAAAATATCTCACAAAATAGATTTTTCTATTTTTTTTTGCTAATATAAAAATTTAATATAATGGTATTATATATAATAAATTGTATATTAATTATAATATTCTTTACAAAAATCTAATTATTCTTTTTCATTGAATTATATTAATATATAAATACAATAAAGTAAATTTTTTTAATATTTTACTATAAATATTTAGTATATTAATATCTAATTAATAATCATTATTAATAATGTTTTAAGAAATTTAATATTTATATAAGATTTAAGTATTCTTTAAAAACTTAATATAAGCTTTGATTCATCTTATAGATGTCTTTTGTATAATTATCATAATATTATACAAATGGAAAGCTTTGCAGTAATTTTTAAATAACTATGTCATTATCTTTCATTTTAAAAATTAATAATATGTTTTAATATTAAATAAATAATATTAAATAATTAAGTTTTAATATATTATTCAAAATATTTTTATTCACACAAAAAAATTATTAGTAAAAAAATGTATTTAAGTTTTTACTCTCACTAAAAATTTTAAATTACATTGAGATAACTTAATCCAAAAATTAAAATATCTCACAAAATAGATTTTTCTATTTTTTTTTGCTAATATAAAAATTTAATATAATGGTATTATATATAATAAATTGTATATTAATTATAATATTCTTTACAAAAATCTAATTATTCTTTTTCATTGAATTATATTAATATATAAATACAATAAAGTAAATTTTTTTAATATTTTACTATAAATATTTAGTATATTAATATCTAATTAATAATCATTATTAATAATGTTTTAAGAAATTTAATATTTATATAAGATTTAAGTATTCTTTAAAAACTTAATATAAGCTTTGATTCATCTTATAGATGTCTTTTGTATAATTATCATAATATTATACAAATGGAAAGCTTTGCAGTAATTTTTAAATAACTATGTCATTATCTTTCATTTTAAAAATTAATAATATGTTTTAATATTAAATAAATAATATTAAATAATTAAGTTTTAATATATTATTCAAAATATTTTTATTCACACAAAAAAATTATTAGTAAAAAAATGTATTTAAGTTTTTACTCTCACTAAAAATTTTAAATTACATTGAGATAACTTAATCCAAAAATTAAAATATCTCAATATATATATATATATATATATATATATATATATACTACAATAATAAAATAAAGTGCCTGAAAAAGGATTATTTTGATAGAATAAATTATGTAATAAGTTTTAAATTACCTTTATTATTATTATTAAATAAAAATTCTTTTAATGACAAAATATTTTTTCAATAAAAATTTTATCTCAAACTTAATTTATATAAAAATATTATTTTTATTAACAATAATATTAAGATCAATTATTGTAATTAATTCTTCCACATGATTTTCAGCTTGAATAGGATTAGAAATTAATTTAATATCATTTATTCCATTAATAATAAACAATACAAAAAAAATTAAAATATCAAATTCTATAATAATCTATTTTATTATTCAAGCAGGAACATCTTCAATATTAATAATATTTATTATTTTTATAAAAATAAACTTAAATCTATATAAAATTAATTCTTTAATAAATATAATTCAATTAAGATTATTGATAAAACTAGGAGCATCACCATTTCATTGATGAACACCTAAAATTTTTATAAACTTAAATTGAATAAATTGTTTAATTTTTTTAACCTGACAAAAAATTACCCCTCTATTTTTACTATTAATTTCAAATAATAACTTAATTATTTACATATCAGCACTAATATCAACATTTATAGGAACAATATTAGGAATAAATCAATCATCAATTAAAATAATATTAATCTATTCATCTATTAATCACTTAGGATGATTACTAATATCATTAATAATCAATATAAATATCTTAATTATATATTTTATTTTCTATTCAATAATTAATATAATAATTTCATTTATGATAAATAATTTAAATATGTATTATATTAATCAATTATTTAAAAATAATAATCAAAATATAAAATCAAAAATAATTATATTATCACTTTTTATATCATTAGCCGGAATACCTCCTCTAATAGGATTTTTACCTAAAATTATTACATTAATTTTTATATTAAAAGAAAACTTAATTATAGAAACATTAATATTTATTATTATATCAGTATTATCATTATCATTTTATATTAACCCACTTATATCAATTATAATTATTTCAAAAAATAATTCAAAATGAATAATAAAAAATTTTCAAATTAATAATATACTATTCAGAATCTTAACTATTAATTTAATAATTTTAATAATTATTATTTATCCTTTAATAAATATAATATTATAAAACTAAGATTTTAAGTTAATTAAACTAATAGCCTTCAAAGCTCTAATTAAAATATAAATTTTAAATCTTAAATTTTAATATATCAATAATATATCTTTAGAATTGCATTCTAATATTTTTATTAAAATATAAAATTTAATAAAAGAAATATTAATTTCATAAATAAATTTACAATTTATCGCCTTATTATTCAGCCATTTTATTTTAATAATAATGAATAAATGATTATTTTCAACTAATCATAAAAATATTGGAACATTATATTTTATTTTCGGATTTTGATCAGGAATATTAGGATTATCATTTAGAATATTAATTCGAACAGAATTAGGAATACCAGGATCAATAATTGGTGATGATCAAATTTACAATGTAATTGTAACATCACACGCTTTTTTAATAATTTTTTTTATAGTTATACCTATTATAATTGGAGGATTTGGAAATTGATTAATCCCCTTAATATTAGGTGCCCCTGATATGGCATTTCCTCGATTAAATAATATAAGATTTTGATTTTTACCACCCTCAATCATTTTAATTTTATCGAGAAGAATAATTAACTCAGGATCAGGAACTGGATGAACAGTATACCCCCCTCTATCAAATAGAATATCACACGCAGGAGCATCAGTAGATTTAACTATTTTTTCTCTTCATTTAGCTGGAATTTCATCCATTTTAGGAGCCATTAACTTTATTTCAACAATAATTAATATACGAGTAAAAGGAATAAAATTTGAACGTATACCTTTATTTATTTGAGCTGTATCACTTACAGCATTATTACTTCTACTATCATTACCTGTACTAGCCGGTGCTATTACTATATTATTAACAGACCGAAATCTTAACACATCATTTTTTGATCCATCGGGGGGAGGTGATCCAATTTTATACCAACATTTATTTTGATTTTTTGGACACCCAGAAGTTTATATCCTTATTATCCCAGCTTTTGGGGTAATTTCACATATTATCTCTCAAGAATCGGGTAAAAAGGAAACATTTGGAACATTAGGAATAATTTACGCAATAATAACAATTGGATTATTAGGATTTGTTGTATGAGCACATCATATATTTACTGTAGGAATAGATGTAGATACTCGAGCATATTTCACAGCTGCTACTATAATTATTGCTATTCCAACGGGAATTAAAATTTTCAGATGATTAGCAACAATATATGGATCACAATTAATCTTCAACCCATCAATAATATGAACTCTAGGTTTTGTATTTCTATTCACTTTAGGGGGATTAACAGGAATTATTTTATCAAATTCATCCATTGATATTATCCTTCATGACACATATTACGTAGTAGCACATTTTCATTATGTTCTATCAATAGGAGCCGTATTTGGAATTATAGCAGGATTTATTTATTGATTTCCATTATTTACAGGATTAACATTAAATAATATTTGATTAAAAATTCAATTTATAATAATATTTATAGGAGTAAATTTAACATTTTTTCCACAACATTTTTTAGGATTAAACGGAATACCTCGACGATACTCTGACTATCCTGATGCATTCTTATCGTGAAATATCCTATCCTCAATTGGATCAATTATTTCTTTTATTAGAATTTTATATTTTTTATTTATTATTTGAGAAAGATTATCTTCTCAACGACAAATTATCTCACCTTCAAATCTTAATACTTCTATTGAATGAAATCAAAAACTACCTCCTTCAGATCACAGATATGAAGAACTCCCAATTACTAATATAAATTAAAAAAATTTCTAATATGACAGAATAAATGTAATGGATTTAAGACCCATCAATAAAGATATAATTATCTTTTTTTAGAATATGACAACATGAACAAATTTTAATTTACAAGATGCAAACTCACCTATAATAGAACAACTAATATTTTTCCATGATCATGCTATAACTATTTTAATTTTAATTATTTCATCAATTTTATATTTAATAATATCAATAATTTTTAATAAATTTATTAATAAAAATTTATTAAACCAACAAAATATTGAAATAATTTGAACTATTTCACCTACATTTCTTTTAATTTTTATCGCATTACCATCTATTCATTTATTATATTTAACAGATGAAATAAATTCACCACTATTAACTATTAAAGCTATTGGACATCAATGATATTGAAGATATGAATATACTGATTTCAAAAACATTGAATTTGATTCTTATATAATCCAAAAAAATAACTTAAAATCTAACTCTTTTCGATTATTAGATGTTGATAATAATATAATCTTACCTTTAAATACTCAAATACGAATCTTAACATCATCAACAGATGTTATTCACTCATGAACTGTCCCCTCTCTAGGAAAAAAAATTGATGCTATTCCAGGACGATTAAATCAAATTAGATTAATAATTAAACGTCCTGGATTATTTTTTGGACAATGTTCAGAAATCTGTGGAACAAATCATAGATTCATACCTATTGTTATTGAAAGAATTCCTATAATCTTTTTTTTAAAATGAATTAACTCATTATAAATTAACCCCATTAAGTGGCTGAAAAGCAAGCAATGATCTCTTAAATCATAATATAATAAATTAGCAAATATTCTTAATGAAAAGAATTAGTTTAAAAAATATTAGTATGTCATACTAAAGTTATTAACTTTTAATTACTTTAATATTCTTTTATTCCTCAAATATTTCCTATAAATTGAATATTTTTATATTTATTATTTACTATTATCTTTATAATTTTTAATATTTTAAATTACTATAATATTTCATTATTTAAAAAATTCAAAAATAATAATTTTATTTTTAGAACTAAAAATAAAACTAATTGAAAATGATAATAAATTTATTTTCTATTTTTGACCCTATATCAAGATTTTTTAATTTATCATTAAATTGAGTGAGAACAATTATTGGAATATTTTTTTTACCTCAAATATATTGATTTATTATACCACGAATTAATATATTATTAACTAAAATTTCTATAAAAATTCATTTAGAGTTAAAAATATTAATAGGAAAAAATTCCCATAAAGGAAGAACTTTAATATTTTTATCTTTATTTTTATTAATTATTTTTAATAATTTCCTAGGATTATTTCCTTATATCTTCACAAGAACTAGACATTTAGTACTAACTCTAACACTAGCATTTCCTTTATGATTAAGATTTATTCTATTTGGGTGAATTAATAATATAAATCATATATTTGCTCATTTAGTACCTCAAAATACACCAGTAATTTTAATACCTTTTATAGTAATAATTGAAACAATTAGAAATTTAATTCGAGCTTTTACCCTTTCAGTTCGACTAACAGCTAATATAATTGCTGGTCATTTATTAGTTACATTACTAAGAAGAACAGGGATTTCAATAAATTTTTCAATAACTATTATATTAATTTTTATCCAAATACTTTTATTAACATTAGAATCAGCAGTAGCTATTATTCAATCTTATGTGTTTATAGTTTTAAGAACATTATATTCTAGAGAAGTAAATTAATGTTAAAAAAAAATCATTCATTTCATTTAGTAGATTATAGACCTTGACCTTTACTAGGGTCTTTAAGAACAATAATTTTAATATCGGGATCTGTAAAATGATTTCATTTAAATGATAATAAATTATTCATTTGAGGTATAATAATTATCTTAATAATTATATTTCAATGATGACGAGATATTGTTCGAGAAAGAACTTATCAAGGCCTTCACACCCTATCTGTAATAAGAGGTATACGATGAGGAATAATTTTATTTATTACATCAGAAATTTTTTTTTTTATTTCATTTTTTTGAGCCTTTTTCCACAGATCTTTATCCCCTTCAATCGAAATTGGGGGGATTTGACCTCCTAAGGGAATTACCCCCTTTAATCCATTTCTAATTCCATTATTAAATACGTTAATTTTAATTTCATCAGGTGCTACAATTACATGATCTCATCATAGTTTAATGAACGAAAATAAAAATGAAACTAAAAATAGATTAATTATAACTATTTTATTAGGAATTTTATTTTCATTACTTCAAAGTTACGAATACATAGAAGCTCCTTTTACTATAGCAGATTCAATTTATGGTTCAACATTTTTTATAGCAACAGGATTTCATGGAATTCATGTATTAATTGGAACTACATTTTTAATAGTAAATTTTATTCGATTAATAAAAAATCATTTTTCTAAATTTCACCATTTTGGATTTGAAGCATCAGCTTGATACTGACACTTCGTAGATGTAGTATGATTATTTTTATATATTTCAATTTATTGATGGGGGAGAAATTAACGATTCTAAATAATTTCTAAATAAAAATTAATTTATTTATATATTATAAAAAGTAAATTTGATTTCCAATCAAAAAGTCTAAAATATTAGTATAAATAATAAATTTAATAATAATAACAATAATTTTTATCTTTATAATTTCAATATTTATTATAATTGTTTCTTCATTATTATCAAAAAAAACATTTTATGATCGTGAAAAAAATACCCCATTTGAATGTGGATTTGACCCTAAGAGAAAATCCCGTATACCATTTTCTTTACGATTCTTTTTAATTGCAGTAATTTTTTTAATTTTTGATGTAGAAATTGCCCTAATACTACCAATAATTATAGTTATATCTGTATCAAATTTTAAAATTTGATTAATATTATCATACTATTTCATTTTTATTTTATTAATTGGTCTATATTATGAATGAAAATTTGGAGCTTTAAATTGACTAAAATAATAATTATAAATTTAATTTAAAGGATTATAGTTAAAAATAACATTTGATTTGCATTCAAAAATTATTAATTTAAATTAATTAATCTTAAAAATAATAAATTTGAAACAAGTATTTGTAATCAGTTTCGACCTGATATTTAGGTTAATTTAAATTTAACCCAAATTTAAATAATATTAATTGAAGCTAAAATTAAGCATATTATTGTTAATAATACATTTGAAATAATTCATTTCCAATTAAAGAAATATGATGACCAAATAAAAGCTTCTAACTTTTAATTTTAACGATTAAATTTCGTTTATATTTCTTATTTATTAAATTTATATAGTTTAAAAAACAACATTACATTTTCATTGTAAAATTAAGATATTTAATTCTTTATAAATATTTAAATAACTATTAATACAATGTTTAAAGATAATAATTATCATTTTTTCATCTTCAATGAAAAGCTTTAAATTTTAAGCTATTTAAAC
>CATIVB010000040.1:0-15415 GCA_949628255.1 Macrophya alboannulata | reverse complement strand
ATATATAATATATATATATATATATATATATATATATATATATATATATATATATATATATATATATATATATATATATATATATATATATATATATATATATATATATATATATATATATATATATATATATATATATATATATATATATATATATATATATATATATATATATATATATATATATATATATATATATATATATATATATATATATATATATATATATATATATATATATATATATATATATTATATATATATATATATATATATATATATAGTATATATATGTATATATATGTATATATATGTTTATATATATATTATATAATTATATATATATATATATATATATATATATATATATATATATATATATATATATATATATATATATATATATGTATGTATATATAGCGTTAAAAATATAATCTGATAAACGGGAAAAATCATATACAGTTATAGTAATATTTTGAATATTACTTATATCTCGCACAGCTATACATATAGCTAGACGATCATATATTATATTATATAGTATGATATTATTGTATCATATAAGGAATAATTTATTTATTTTTTTTCTTTTTCTAATTTTAATTTATTTATTTTATGAATGTATATATATGGGGAATTTCACATCAAATTTGCAATCCATGTATGTAGGTACTTCAGCCCCTACGATTTGGCTAATTTCTTAGTATGATGTTGCAACCGACCGGAAAGGGTCCTCTGAATTTTTTTCAGACTTTTTTAGCCGGCCGTGAAATTAAAAAAAAATCGATTAGCCAATTCCGAAAACGCTGTTTTTAAAAATCTGAAAAAATTCACACTGATTTACCCTAAAATATTGATGGATTTCAATTTTTCTGAAATTCAGAAAAATTGAAATCAATCAATAGTTTGAAAAAAGTTATGACAGATAAAAAAAATTGAAACTCCAATTTTGTCATGACAAACTTACAAAACTTGAGATAAAATAGTGAATATTGAGATCCCATTATCGTGTCATGCTTAAGAATCATATTTTGAATCATGAAATCAGTGTGAATTTTTATCAGATTTTTAAAAATGGCGTTTTCGGAATTGGCTCTTCGATTTTTTTTCAATTTCACGGTGGCTAATCAAACCTGAAAAAAATTCATATAATATATATAATATATACGATATACATATACTATATATACCGTAGTAGGTATAGGATATTATTGTAGCATCTATATCATGTATATGTACCTATATGTTTATTTTAATTATTTAATTATTTATTTATCTCGTCATCTTTAATTTTTTTTTTTTTTTTTTGTCTTTGTTTTTCTCTACTTTTTTACGAAAGTTAAAAAATGCGTTGCTATACGGGTCAATCATCGAATCCCTGCAATAATTAGTGGAAATAGAATACATACAAACAAAAGAAAGAGCTGATTATTATTATTATCATATTACAGCCAATTTATTCTTCACTTTTTTTTGTTATTTCATTCACATCTGTACCTATACGTAGGTACATATAGGTATATGTATGTGTATGTAGTTTAGACTAATTATTCCAATACGATTATGTATTTGTTGTTATGTATAGGTAGGTATATAATTATATAGGTATATAGGTAATAATATGAAACAATAGAGCGATGCGATTGGATTGAAATTGAATAAAATTAAAATTGAATAAAAATTTCAATAAAATTAAATAAAAGAACAGGGTATAGGTATAAGAAAAGTGATATTTATTATATAAAAGGAATTAATATAAACAGCACATAGGTATAATAGAAACCCATTATACCTATGTATACATATATTTTTGAGTAGAGTGTCACGAGTTGGAAAAAGTTGAAAAATTCTCCTAAAAATCGTTCGCCTATAATCAACTCTCTTCTATTTATCTATATTATATTATGCAGCGTCTGTATATTAATTCCTTATATATATTATAATTCATTCGATACTGATCGTTAGGCTTCACATACATATATAGGTATAATTATACATATTTGTATATCAGCGCGGGATCTATATATAAATATGCCGAGCGGTAGGTAAAATTATACTGACTGGCTCATGTTTAAAATTGAAATCCTAATTTTTGCTGCCAATATTAATATATTATGTATATTATATCTTGAACTGAATTTTTCGTTATAGACCGAAATATTTCGGTTTCTCATGAATTTCCTCGTTTAATTTTTTTTTGTTCAACGTCGAGTCGAGAGAAAAAAAATTGTCAAGGGGTTACTCGGAGCGCGCAAATGTCTTACGTTAGAATTAGACAAAACTAAAAAATAATTAAACAAACAAAAAAAGTAGATATTACACCTATAGGTAGTCGTATATTTTAAATTTCATGACGCTCACAAGAGTTTTTAGAAAGTATTCGCAATCCTTAGGGCTAAGGCAGCTAATATACTTAAAACCCTCCATCGATCACATAGAGCTGTCTGAAAACTGAAGACCTTGGGTGTGGAAAGCGAACTAAGACATATGTTTCATCTTCAGAAAGGATATACAAGGGTTCAAAAGAAAATTGCATCCTTGCATAAAGTTACTGTATATCCTATACCTACGTATACTTTCTTCACAAAATGATATGCTGCACTTTTTTTTTTTTTTTTTTTTCTTTTTTTCTTTTTCAATATCTTTCTTTCTATTTTGGAAAGTTTTAGTGAAGACAATTCACATATTATAGATCCGGCAATGATATATTACTAATGTATAATACATATATAATATAATAATATATGGATATAATATTATTCTAGATAGGAATATTTAGAATAATATGATAATTTATCTAATTATTTTTTTTTTTCTTCTTCATTTCTTTCTCCCACTTTTTTTTTTTCTAAGGTAATTATTTGTATACATATATAGTTATAATTAGATTGCACTACGACATTGCACACGTTTCTCTTACATTCTTTGGCATCTCTACGACGATATTCATAATAATATTAAAAACAATAATAATAATGATAATAATAATAATAATAATAATAATAATAATAATAATAACTATAATGATAATAGTAATAGTTAATAATAATAATAATAGTAATGATAATAATAAAACGTTAACACGTCTCTCTATATTATTATTATTATATATAATTTCACTCTATAGTCTATAATTTTATGCCTATGTATATTTAATTGTTATATATATATATCGTGTGTATATAGATAGGTATATAACAGGGATGATCATCATGACAAGCTTAAAACTCATTTTCGGATATTTCACGCGATCTAATATATATGCGTATATAAATTTGATCCGCGGTCTTATACAATTCATATAGGTATCTGCTGCAGTGATAAAGGTAGATGAGAATAAATATGCATGATTATAATATTATGTAGGTTTGTGTTATGTATCGTATATAAATACCTATTTACGGCGTGTTTTCAAAAAAAGAAAAAGAAAAAAAAGAATATGGTTTAAAATCTACCTCGCGTTTTGTTTTTTTTTTCGCAAGAACTATACCTATACATATGTAGGTATATAGCGCTACATATACGGTATGGGAAACGGTATCAAATATGATTAATTAATTATGTAAACAGTAAATAACGAGTGTTTTTTGTATTCCTGATTTCGACTAAAAAAAAAAAAAAAAAATAATAATAAAATCTGTGACAATGATTAAATGTTTTCAATTTCGTTCAAATCATGTGAGAAAAAAAAAACATAATTTTGTACATGTATTATATGTATGTATAAATTTCTTTTTTCTTTTTAAACTTTCTAAAACCGCTGCAGTACGAAATTACAGCCTATATTTATTAATAGTTCACGCATAATTATTAATAACTTTTACATATCCAACAATATAGCGGGAACGACGATAGTTAAATTTTTCGATTTTTTTTTTTTTGGTATTTTTTTTTTCTTTTCCAAATCAAAAAGTTTAAGGAGGTTGCTGCTGTTGTACGTTGAAGAAATTTGTTCTTTGATTCCTGACGTATTGGGAAGCAACAAAAGCCTGGGGATTAGGAATATGTCTTACTGCCAAATTCGGTTTAATTTTCATACCATTACCAAAACCAGATAGTCTATTATGTGGTTGTGGAATTCTAAGCGAAACTTTATTAGTCAAAATGTTTGAGTTTGTTATTCGAACTTCACCTGGAGCAGCGCCGCCTCCTGAATTAGTCGTCGTGGTCGTAGTCGTAGGGGCGTGATTAGTACCGAGCAGTGATACCGCCGCGTCCGAAAGAGTCCTGAGATTTAAATCCTGGTTTTTTTTTTCCTCCGTTAGTTTACCGGATTGCAAAATCTGTGGCTGCGTTGTCCCTACGGCTTTTGACCGGGATAATTTAACGGGGCTGGAAAATGTCGTGCTCGTTATAATCGGCGGATTGTTAACGTTGACACTGCTGCTCGGTGTAGCCGGCGATAAATCCAGCGCGTTGTTAGCCCCGCTGCTAAGATCCAACGGTTTTTCGATCTTCCCTGTGGCTGCAGCAACGATTTGAATTTTTGGGTGATTCACGGGATGGCTGCTTTTAGGTGGATTTGAAAATCCCTGTTTTGGTGTAAGCGGGGCCAAAGGAGGCGGCCCCTTCTTAGGTCCGTTATTATTAGCCCCTTTACTGCTCTTAGACTTGGACATTATGCTCTTCAGCGCATCCCGCATTTGCTTTTCAGCCAGAAGACTCCTCACCCTGTTCGCTTTACTTTCTCGTAATTGTCTCTCGAGAGATTCCCTGTTGAAGTCTATACCCCCGCTCGAACCACTACCCGAACTCTTCTTGGAACCCCGGATTTTATCCTGAAGAGTTTTACTCGCTTCGCTTATGGCGACTAGGCCAAGTCTTCGTAGAACTTCCTCGTCCTTTTTCGGCTTGTTTATAACCAGCTTTTCTACCTCTTCTTCCTCCTCGTCTTCCTCGTCTAATTCCTCGTCATCTTCATCTTCTAATTCCAATTCCTCCTCATCGTCGAACGATATAATCTCAACCTCAGGAACCCGCTTCTTATCCTTTTTCTTTTTCTTTACTACAACCTCGGCGAACTCGTGATCCTTTTTATTTGCCAATTCCTTTTGCTTTCCATCTTCGATCGGCGATGCTGTTACTGTTTTTGTACACGAAGCTGCAGCTGTAGCTGGGCAGTTCAAGTTTTGTGCAACTCTGACCACTTCGTCCGGTATACCGTCTATTATTTCCTCGATAGTTTCCTCCTGCAAATCCTGCACCGTAGCAACTACTTCCTTGTTCTTTGTCGGCGTTTTAATCGGGACACATTCATCGTCGTTAATTTTACCCGAAATAACTGGCATCGTGATGATTGTATCGGCTGAAGCAGACGGCGGAGGAGTGAGCGGCATTTCTGGAGGATTATTAACAGTGATAACAACTGGCGAAAGAGGAAGAGGAAGAGGAAGAGGAATGGGAGGAGGAAGAGAAGCGGTAGGAGGAGGCGTGTGATTCCTCTCGTTACTACTTTTTATTTTCTCTCTTCTGACTGCCCTCATCTGCAACAATTTCTCCTTAGCAGTTCCCCCAGTACTCGAAGTGATCCTTGGCGGACACGGGGTTAATCTGACCTTTAATTTAAGCAGGTCTTCTCTAGGAGTTGTCGTTATCTCAGCGATTAGTCTTTTGTTTCTGCGTTTTCTTCTCTTGTGGTGTTCAATCCTTGGCACTTTATTACTCCTGTTGTTGTTGTCTGACACTACTCCAGCCACGGGTACAGTTCCGGGTCCTGGAATTGGAGTAGTCGCTATAATTACCGTAGGGGTACAACTACTCCCGTTAAATCCTGGCGTACGCATAACCGGGGTGACTTCGCATCTCGGCTTCTTAACTTTAACACCGTGAATTTCCCCGCTGTTATTGACCGGCGTGTTTTGTTGCACCTCGGTATTCGTCAAGGTCTCTGCAGTTTTGGTTCTAAGCTGATTAGAAATCGAAGATGAAGAGGATGAGGAGGATGAGGAGGAAGATGAAGAAGAAGAAGAAGAAGAAGAGGGAGAGGAAGAGGAAGAAGAAGAAGAAGAACAAGAAGAAGAAGATGGAGCCGTTCTGTCATGTTCGACTGACTCTGTCTTCTCATTTTTTTTCGTATCGACTTCCTGAATCGATTCGGATTTTGATTTTGGTTTAGACTGCAGCTGAGGCTGATTTCTGATGTCCGAGTTCGACTGCTTCGGACTCGGTGGCGGGGTTGGCGGTCTTTGGACGTTTTCCATAGCGTTTGAATTACCGCTAACAATACTGTTTCCGCATCCCTGCATGTTGTAAGTACTAATTGCCGGCGGTTGGAGTAGGATTATCGGTTCTTCTCGTTTTACCACACGGTAAAATAACTTCATCGGTGTTTCCTAAAACGTACCATTTTAATTTCCATACAGTTTCAAAGAAACTGTAGTATAACAGTCGCGAGTTAATCAATATATAAAAATAAAAATAATAATAAAAAGCGGCAAATACAAAAAACACACAAATCTTTACCATTCCTAGGAAAACAAATCAATAAACGGAGTAAAAAAAAAACCAACAACACCAAAAATTTCATCATTTTTTTTTTTTTCTTTTTTTCTTTTTACATATGTTATATAGGTATGTTTACCGTACCTTGTCCCATTTAAAGATGCAAGCTAGGTCAAGCAGTGTCCAAGATAATTGAAGCCTGTGCATTTTGTCGTTCCTGGATCTACTGCAATGGTCGTCATCGTCATTTTCGTGTTCGTCGTTAGAGTTGATATTATTTTTGTACAACATTTCGATATTTTTGACGGTAAATTTTCCCTCCGTATCTCCCCATCCTCGTTTCAATGCCAATAGTCTGACTAAATGTCTGACCGTAACACCAGCGGGACATTTTAAGTATCTAATTAATCGCCTGCTGTTATTTATAGTGCAGCAATTGGATGACGATGAATTATCATCGTTTTCATTATCCTCTTGATGATTATGATGGTGGAGGTGGTGGTAAAGGTTTTTCTTTTTCTTTTTTGACGACGAATTAACCGCCACAAGCTGTGGTGCTGGAGATTGTTCGTCCGCGGCTAAAGCGGCTGTATCTGATGCATTTACGTATTCCTGATCGTCGTTAATTATCTCGCAAAGACTTAGACTCACAGAGTCGTCTAAAGTCAGGGACAAAGCACCGAGAGGTGGACCTGGCGGTTGACATTGGGGATTAACTAAACGGAAATGACGTCTTCGATCCAATTCTGAACGGTATAGACCAGGTACTGCCAAATATACTAGACGCTGTAACGCCAGGTCTGGTAACAACGGAGGCAAGGTTAACGCTCCGCATACTGGACACGCTCGGGCACCGCTACCAAGACGACGGACTATGCAACCCCTGCAAACTGTTAGCAAAGACAAAGAAGCGAAATATCGCATCAGCCATTTTTTTCTCGTTATTTTTTTGAGAGAACTAATTTTCAAAAAACACGATTTTTTTTTTTTTTTTTTTTCAGGAAATTTTCGTGAAACATAAATTTTGACGACACATATAATTTATGATTTACAAAAATTCCGTGGAATTTTATTTTTTCCCTTCTTTTTCAATTTAGGTTTTTTTTTTTTTTTTTATTTTCTATTCTTATCATCAGAGCTATTAGATCAGGGTACATCGGTAAATTTGATACAAATATCGATGATTGATTTTTGAAAATTAGTATTTCAAGCTATTCGCATGTGAACATACATACAGGTATAATATAAAATATATAAATACTAACAGGAATGTAGACATTCCACCAGGGTAGTAGCATCGATGAGGTATCCACGACACAGTGGACAAACAATGTGCTCGTGTAAGTCTTTGACCAATGGTTTATTCCCGTCATTATTATTATTATTATTATTATTATTATTATTATTATTAACATTATTATTAATATTATTATTATTATTATTATTATTATTATTATTATTATTATTATTATTATTAGGATTATTATTAGTAGTAGTGGAAGTAGTAGTGGTAGTTGTAGTAGTCGCCGCCATTTTGTCTCGTCCTGAAAAAAAAAAAAAAAAAAATTTATAATAACTAATTTCATACAGTTCAGAGTATGTGAAAATTTGAATCAAATAACAAAAGAAAATAAACAAATGAAATGAAAAACCATATCTTTTGATGAGAATTTTTCAAGTCTATTTTTACATATTTCGCATCACGTAGGTATACATAATACATATAGGTATATGTATATATACTACATGTATATACCTAGTTATGTAATATTATATAGTCAGTCCGGTTTGCGTAATGCTCCGGTATATATTTTCACATATATGGGTTATTGTATGTACTTGTAGGAATATTTCATAATACGTACATACATATAGTAGGTTGTACATACATATATATATATATATACATATATATATATATATATATATATATATATATATATATATATATATATATATATATATATATATAGATTCGTTCAAATTTTTATTATTATTATTATTATTATTATTATTGTTTACTTCTCGATTATCACATGTGTACAGGTATATAATACCCGCGACGCGATCGCGTGTTTGATATTTTAACATATATAACGAAACGACTAGTACACTGCAGCACTATAGAGGTATACATACCTATAATACTTATGGTAGGTATCTATGCAACGCGCGGGGAAACTGTAATAAGTATAGGTATATCCTAACGCATCCCCCGAAACTCGCATGTGCGCAAGTGCATGCGAAGCGGGGGGCAAACAGCAGCAGTAGTATTGGTAGTAGTAGTAGTAGTAGAAGTAGAAGTAGAAGAAAAAAAAAATACATTTCTCCGCAGACTCTGTACAATCAGCTGAGCGCGAGCTGGCGCCTGTTCATTCGTTCGTTCCTTTCGTTCGGGTTATGTAGGATGTGTGGTGTATAGGTGTGTGTGTGTGTGTGTGTGTGTGTGTGTGTGTGTAATTGGGGTGGATTTAGAAGCGAGGGTGGAGATATCGCGCGAGGCTCAAACGGGGTGGGTAACGCACCGCAGTTATAGCCAGGACCCCCCCTTCTCCCCTGCAAGGGGTGCCACATCATCCCTGCAGTGTAGTATAGGTTATACCTACATGGCAATTCACCCTTCGCGTTGCTGTGCAGTAGATATATACGATACTCTCTGTACTGCAGCGCAATGTTATACCCATATATGATGAGTATGTATCGTACATGTACATACATGTATATATACCTATACCTATGTATACGAGTCCCGCGCGAGCGTGGGCATACGTAGGTGTATGTATGTACATACACAATATATACATATAAATGGGTATGTGTCTAAATTTATATAACGCGCATAGTTATGCACCGATCATAATGGTATATATATATATCGAAATATTGCGAGACAAAACATATAGGTAGGTATGTACATACATATGAAAAATGGAAAAATGTGTCGTTTGAAAATTTGTTTTTTCTTCTTCTATTGATATTAGGAATTATGTCCCAAAATATTTATTATTATTATTATTATTATTATTATTATTATCATATTGTTTAATTATTTATATATTGCAACAGTTGTCATGCAAGTCCCTGATCATATATAACAGGGTTTATATACGGTCTATATGTATAGTCTAGTATATGTCTGCAGACCGTAAGTACAACCACGTGGTCAAACGCGGCACGTGACTTTCTAACGTCTATATCTATATACCCTGCGCTCAGCAACCGCGATAATAAAACTTAGATTTTGCCAACGAACTTGGGGTTTTTTTTTTTTTTTTTCTGTTTTGTGAAACTTTTAGGCTTCAAAGGGGGAAAGAAGTTGGCGTTTTTGGATTTTTCACTGGAGGCGCCGCTGAGTTCAGGGGAAGGTGAACTTTGTTTTTTTAAATAGAAACCCATATTTTTTATTACGTAATTTTGTTCTACTTGAAAACTCAAACGACTTTTGTATGAAACATTTTTTTGTAAGACATCAATTTTTCATGCTATATTCGGCTGAACAACTAGAGATTTTTGAACTTTTGAGAACATTTCACCTCTAAACTATTGAGTTTGGAGAAAAATTGCAGGAGACACAAAATGCGCAGTTTTATGCGAAGATTCTTGAAAAATATTTGCAGAATTCTGTTTTACAATTTTTTATTTTTTTTTTCACGCAAGTGAAGAAACCGTAATAAAAAGTTATTGGAAAAAAGTCTGCAATTATTCTCCAAGAATCTTTATATGAAATTACGCACTTTTCGTCTCTTGCAATTTTTTACAAAACTCGATAGTTTAGAGGTGGAATGTTCTCAAAAGTTCAAAAATCTCTAGTTGTTCAGCTATAAATTATAGCATGAAAAATTAATGTCTCACAAAAAAATGTTTCATACAAAAGTCGTTTGAGTTTTCAAGTAGAACAAAATTAGGTAATTATAAAAAATATGGGTTTCCATTTGAAAAAACAAAGTTGACCTTCCCCTGACCTCAGCAGCGCCGCCAGTGAAAAATCCAATAACGCCAACATCCTTCCCCCTTTGAACCCTAAAAGTTTCACTATACTCAATACACTCGATCGGAGCAGTATTTTTCGAGATAAATCAGGTGGCAGAGTTAAATCGACCAACCTGTATATATACCTATGTGTATGTGTATGTGTATATATATATATATATATATATATATATATATATATATATATATATATATATATATATATATATATATATATATATATATATATATATATATATATATATATATATATATATATATATATATATATATATATATATATATATATATATATATATATATATATATATATATATATATATATATATATATATATATATATATATATATATATATATATATATATATATATATATATATATATATATATATATATATTATAAGTCCACACTCGTTTGTACGAAACGTTATAATTTTCAAAAGTTATTTCTCTTCCAGCGTTGTATGTACATACATATGTGACTACGGTTGCAAATTTCTATAATATACCAATTTTATATTATTTTTAAACTTATGATCACGTTGGATATGTGTGTGCGTGTGTGTGTAGGTATATACATACTTATATATCGTCCGAGGTCTTTTTCGCGAGGGTCGTGTTTCTGTCTTTAGGGTCCATCCGCGGTATAGCTGCTTAAAGGGGATGTATTTTCGCGAATTAAATATTAATTTCAAAAGATATTATGACACAAAAAAAATAATTGTCATATCTATGTAATATATCTGATTATTTATCCCTATAATACATATTATACCTACGTCAAAGTGAAACCGAGTATTACCAACAGCATAGTTTTATTTTATTTTATTTTTTTATATTATCAAGGTATACAGAGAAAGAAAGAGAGAGCGAGGGAGGGGGAGAGAGACAGATCAAGTTAAAGATGCAGATATAGATAAAGATAAAAATAAGGAAAAGTGAAAATCAATCTGCACAAGGAAACTACTCCTTTTATCATACTACGCAATGATTATTATACGATCAAAACGTTATTATATACGTTAATATCAAACGACACGGTATGTCAATCGGCACACAACGTATATACCGTATGTATGTATGTCGTACCTATAGTATCAGCTATATAGCGATTTATAAACAGGAGAGAAACAATAAAAAGAAAAAGAAAAAAGAAATCAAACTACATGGTTCAGGAAACGGAAATGTTTTATCGGAGGTTAAAACTGTGGTACGAAACAGGACCGTCAACAACAACAACAATAATCAATCAGTGAATAAATAAATTAATTAATTAGCGCAAATATTGAAGGAACAACAAGAAATTTTTTTTTTTTTTTTTCTCAAAGAAAAAAAAAAAAAATGGAAACTAATATGTATCTACATTGAACACGTATTACAAGGACGAGATAAAAGAACTACCATTGTTTTTCGGAGTTAAAAAAATTGTGTTTGAAAAAAGAAAAAAGAAAAAATGTACAGTCTAATTATTGTCGTAATTATTATTTATCGATGTGATTGGTTTTTTTTTTTTTTTTTTTTTTATTTTTCTTTTTCTTTATTGTTATTATTGTTTCGGGGAACAAGGGATGCGAATGAAAAAGGTCCGGGCCAAACCTAATGACAAAAACAAGAATGAAAAAAAAAGGTGAAAAAAAAAAAATGATAGTATAGGCTGTGTGCCACAAGCTTACCAGCGCAGAAAAATCAGTAAGGCGAACTACCGTGGTCTCGGTATGAAGTAAACGTGGCAACGAGGTGCCTGGCAGTTCTCTGGCCAGAGCCTCTACTCGGGTCTCTGCTCGAATACTTGTTATGCTATGAACGGTAGTAACGGCAACACTGCCGACAGCCTCAAGGCCCGATCCAAAGAACCCTCGACGTACCGTAGTGGCTGGACCATGTCGTGGGCTGGTTTTCCTTACCTTAACCCGCACTTGTAATATTAGCGTTACGTTTTATACGGTTTACAAATATATATGATATTGAAATCTTTATTTTTTAATACGAGGTATGAATCTGTTTATCCGTTATTCGAACGATCTATCAACTGTCAGATATATTTCGGTAGTATTATAGTTTCAGCAATTGGTATATCGTCGTCGTATGTGTAAAATCCACAGTAGCTAACTACCAGCGCTGCCAGCGCTGGGTAGACACCACTGATATAAACTTTTTGATATAGTTTAGACGCGAACCGCGGTATCGTACTATACCAAATGCTATCGTATCGACCCCGCCTAAACCCCGCCTCGCTAACACGGGAAAATACGAACATTCACGAATTGTTACGAGGATATATCTGCCCGCGCGCCGCGCCGCGAACGGCGCGGCGTAACATGTATGTACATACCTTGCGGACCAACTAACGATAATGCGACTTGTGGACGACGACTACCGTATATGTATAGGATGAGGAGAGGACCCTGCAAGATCATCATGAATTTTTAAGGATACCTTTTACTATACACATTCGGTTATAATCATTGAGAAAAAAAATTGAAAGAACAAAAATAAAATAAAAATCTATCGATTATTAATTAACTAATCGATTCATTAATAGAAGATTGAAAATTCAACACTATATTATTGTTTGGAATATAGATGTGAACGTTTTATATAGCCTTATATATCGATATCGCGGTATGTAAGAGCATGCAGCAGCGATTGGGTATTATTTATTTCGAGGTTTATTCTTGCCATATACGTATGTATGTACATACATACCTACTACAATGTGCAGCGTTCGGTTTAATTTTTGATCGAAATCGATTATTATTGTGGGAGGACTTCTTCAGCAGATTTCCAAAACGTCATTTGTGTGTGTGTGTGTGTGTGTATAATTTTGTTTTTGTACACGTATGGAGTTAGCGGGGGTTTCTTTTTCTCGTGTATGTACCTATATGTAGATATATATACCGAAAACTAAAAACCACTGATTTATCCTCGGATTTACTGTACCTGCAGGCTATAAATACGCATGTGTGTGTAGTGTTAGGTATACGTTCAGAGAGTATCGCGTGAAACCGCACACACACACACACGCACACGCGTATGATATTCATATAAATACATTCATATGTATATGTATAGGTATCTATGAATTATAGATTGATGAGCGGGACACATAAACAAAAAATAAATAAATAAAAATATATATATATATATATATATGTACATATATATGTATATATGTCGTGGCTAATTAGCGCGGAGCTTATAGGTGTATTATATATATATAATTAGCTCGTTCTCGAAAAGATTGATTATTAATTTAAACAGGAAATTATATCATGGTCATTGATTATCGAGAGATTATATCAGACCCATCTATGTATATATAAATATTTTGTGATATTTATCTGTTGATCTTTTTGCGCGTTTCTTTTTATGTAAAAAAAAAATTGAAAGGATTTCTATATTCACGCAGGCGCGCGATGCTGCACTCGAATCTCCGTTGAAACCTACCGCGGAAAATGATTATTTTCTACCATGTGTATTGTGAATATACATATATACATACGTTCGGATGAAATAAAAACTAAAATCAGCCACGAATGTCTGCTGTATGTAAGGAAGAAAGAGCAACAAAAAATTTTTTTTAAATTTGCAAACTTATTTATTCACATCACTTTAGCTTTTCATCAAATAAACCCGCGCGATATCGCGTTATAGGCAACAATTAATCATATAACAATTATTGAATAGGTAAAGATTTGTAAGATCATATATCATTACGTCTGTTCAACATCGTATTATATACGGCGTGATGACAGCAAAAAGTGAAAATACAGAAAAAAACTATTCAAGCAACGCGAATTATATCCCCGGCTCGCACGTTATAATTGTCAGTGAGAAATATTTTAACAGTATAAACGTTGAAGGCTGCGGCTTCTTCATATCGTCACATTTTCGGGCAATCATTATCGTATAAACCTTGCCCAGAAATTTTTGTATACGCGCAGTACATTATAGAAGGAATTATACCTATGTTGCATAGGTACAGAAGCAATTCTGCCTATACATGCGGTAATTTTTTTTCGAAATTGAGCCAGCATTTGGAGAAAGGTTGTCCGAACAATCGTGCGTTACAGTTTTTTTTTTTAAGATACCGTAGCGTAAACGCGACACGTTTTCTGGGCTAAATTTACGGCATCAATTCTCAACGCCGTGTTTTAAATTTGACTAACTTTGAACCCGATTTAGCAGCACGTTGCGTTTTCTCTGCGACTATAACCTATCATACCACTTGGGTTCTCAAAACGAACGTAAAACGGTTGAAAAAAAAATCGTCTCAATATTTCGAAAAGCTCAAAAACCCCGAGAATGCTTGTACGACGAAGTAAAGACTCGTTCGCGTATTATGCAGCGAGGATCGTATACTCGTATACTTATATATCTAAAGACCGAAAAGCCAATGATCTAGGCATATTGTTTTCGACCCAAAATCTTATAACGATCTCTAACGAATCTGAAAGCTTGAAATAATCTTTTAGAGATCTTAGATGCAGCAGAAAGTCTTCGCCTTCGTCCGATCATATCTTCGCGTATTGCGGATCCTATATAATGACACGTATGCAGTTCGAAACGAGATATATAGAAAGGGAAAGACACGGGTATTGGCCCGTCCGTCTTCCACAGGTTGATTTTATTTTTCAAAACTCTCAAACCTTACCCTGGACCACCACGGGCCGTAGTTAGGTATATATATATATCTATATATATATATATATATCTATATATATATATATATCTATATATATATATATATATATATATATATATATATATATATATATATATATATATATATATATATATATATATATATATATATATATATATATATATATATATATATATATATATATATATATATATATATATATATATATATATATATATATATATATATATATATATATATATATATATATATATATATATATATATATATATATATATATATATATATATATATATATATATATATATATATATATA
>CATIVB010000039.1:32500-116097 GCA_949628255.1 Macrophya alboannulata | reverse complement strand
CTCAAAGTTCTATATAACACAAAATCAGCTACGTTAACTCATCACAGCGCGATGGTCGCAGTTCCAAACAAATTAACAAATAAATTTACGATAGGCTTCCGTAACGAGAGTACGAGAGATGAGAATTTTCTTAGATTGACAAAATTCTTACTTACTAACTAGGCAAAATTCTAACGCAGGACGGCTATCAAACTAAATTTTCTGAAGCTAAATTACACAATATTTTCTAACTAATAACAAATGCGCGTCCGCGGCTGCTCTACGTTCAAGACTTTTTCAGGGATAACCAACCGATTTCTTACTAATGTTTCTACTAAATTTCCACAAAATGCGATACTACATATTTTACAAAAGTTCTACTCAAGCAAAAATTATTACAAAAACTAAGACATGCTAGATCATGCTAGATCATGCTAAAGGATTTTAAGTTACTACGTATTTCAGTCACGAGGTCGCACAGATCCTTTATTTCACAAAACTTTACTTTATTCAAAATGTGGTCAGCTACGAATCCACGACGGCATTTACGCACCTCAGAGTCGGTAGATTCGGCTTCCCAGATTTCTTTACTGTACCAAAAACCTTATTCACAAACTTTACAGAATCTTTAGCGACGTCGTAACTTTACAGTATGAGGCAAAAGCCTTACCTTAATTCTCTCCTGAACCTCGTATCCTCCTTGACACTGAATTTACTTTAAACAATACTTTACTTAACAAACTAACGATAGAATAGACGGTAGGATACGATAGATTTACGAAAGATAGAAATTTAACAAAAGAAGCGATAGAAAGAAAGACGGAAGAGGTGGTCGACGTGTTGCTGCTTAGCTGGTTGAACGTAGAGAGAGCGATGTAACTCTCGTCTTGAGGGCCTGAGGTATTTCCGATGATCCTGATGATCCCTGATTGGCCTATTTTTCCCCACCGTATAAGTAGGTCGACGCAATTATTTGGAATAATTAGTACGCGTTGCGCACCTCAGTCAGAAGTTTCCGCAACGCGATTACCTATACGGTGGTTGATTCCTGACGTCACATGAAGTCATCCCCGTCGTCTCACCTGGTACTGCCAGACCTCTTGCCTACTTCCAGGCGCTCTTCTTTTGAAGTTTCTCCGTTGGAGTTCGATGGCATCACAGCATCAATCGTCGTCTCCAACGGTAGCGTCATGTTGGGCATTGCGCCTCCACTCATGACGGCTCCTTTCCGTAGGAACGCATGTGCAACGATAACAAGAGTCTGGACGGTAGATGTTCCATTGATGGTTCGGCACCAGGCCGATAAGTCACGCACGGGAGGCATTGTTGCATTTCGCCGAGCCCTGTACGCCTGCTACGTGGCATCCAAAGTAGTTTCGGGAGTACCTGACGGAAGATTTTGGCGGTAGTTTGGATCGCTAGCCGGAATGTCGTCTCTCAGACATCACTTGACCTGCACGATCTTCCTCATTAGCAGGTGCGTCGGAATCAGGCAATACCGGAGATCATAGGTCTGTCCTTGTCCCTGGTGAAGTTCTTCGCTGGTATCCCTCGTTGGTCGTACCTTATCCCTTCAGTGTTTCTTTACCTTGCGCCGAAGCGCTCAAAATACAAAATGATACACACAAAACATTAGTTTTTTAGTCTAGACCCTGCCTAACTTTTGGTAAATCGGTTGGTTCCCTTTTGCTTAGCCTGCCACACGTCGACCAAATCTGTGTCGTTTCTTGGGCTGGAACGGGGTTGGTGAAACGCCACGTTACAACTCTTCCCCCCCTGGGGGAGGCCGGGTAGGCCTTAACCTCGGGTAAAATTACGACTGTGCTGAACTCATCAAACTTACGAAAGACGGTAGCTGACTTGTGACTTGGAATACGTAGTTTGACTTAACCGGACGGGACGTTACTTAGTGACTGATATCGGTTCGTTAGCCTGTTCGGTTTGGGGTTGTGTTTTTTTTTTTTTTTTTTTTTTTTTTTTTTTTTTTTTTTTTGGGGGGTTTTTGATTGATAACTCAATTCGTTTTGATTTTGTTAACATAGTTTTTATTATTTTTAGTAAGAGCGACTTAGATTTTTATAACATCATAGCAATCAGGTAGAACTAATATGTAACGTAACGGTAGACTGCAATACGATAGATGATACGTAACGATAGATTGTGATACGTTACGGCAGTTTTTGACACGTTACGATAGATAACAGTGCGATAGATTGATAACTTTTACACTAATAACAATAGTAAGGCGTATCCTTTAACGATAGGTCATAGTAATAATAATATTTAATAATGGAGACGATTATGACAAAGAGATCCTTAAGCGGTAGAAAAATAGTTTTTAATATACGTTGACTAGTAATAATAATGGGAGTAATAAGTAGTTTGTAGACGATATAGAAAAGAAAAAAAAAAATTATTACACTAACGATCTAACGATAGATGTTTGAAAGTTTTAGCCTACGGCCGCTCGGTGCTAAGGCGGGTAGGGCTTGTGCGGGTGATGACGCTCGGAGAATTTTCCGCGGGCCTTGTTTGGCACTACCGAGTAATTCCGATAGAAGTTAACTGCCCAATTGGCTCTGCAGTCAGGGCACTCCGCTTTCGTGCGTCCCCAATAACCGCATCCGCGGCAGTGGCGGGAGCGGGGCCTCTCACATCGACTCGAGATATGCCCAGCCTCGCGGCAGTTCCAGCACTCGTCTGGTCCTGGTCGACCTACTGGTGAGGGTCTTCGCGATCTGTCATTTGAAGACCACGTTGGTGGTCGCGGCGGTAGAGGTGGTGCGTACGGCAGTTGTTCGGCCATGACGGCAGCTGGCGTTATCAGCGGCCTAGCCGAAAGGACCTCCGGCGACGGAAGTGGTGCCGGCTCATCGACGGCCATTAATTCCGTGACCGGTACTTCATCCGGTATTTCCGGGAGTGGTAGCGCGATCGCCTCGGGAGTTGGTGGTACCGTTTGCGTGGCCTGATCTCGGCCCAAAGGCTCTGTTTGCGTGGCCTGATCTCGGCCCAAAGGTTCTGTTTGCGTGGCCTGATCTTGGCCCAAAGGTTCCGTTTGGGTCGCTCGCTCGCGGGTCTCTGGCGGTGTCGGTGGCTCTACGTATTCCCTAACCGTGGCGTGGGACATTTGCTCGCTCCTGGCTCGTTCACGATCTTCTTGAATCTCGGTGGCGGCCGCCGTCACGGCGGTCCATAACGCCGGATACACTCGCTCAAAACTACCGAGCAGGGGCCAGAAGGGCTCCAACCTGTCCCAACCACGACCCAAATTCGGGCGTCGTAGCGGGGGCTCGTTCGGATCCATAGTTTTACTGGAAACACAAGCTAACTTCGATATGGCTTTAGGTCCTTTGCATGCATTTTCCCAACTACTTTATTCCCAATGACTTCTTGGAGCTCATACACTACGGGAGAGAGGATACGATAGATTTTGTAGGGTCCACTAAATCTTGGAGCCAGCTTCGAGGCGACGTTGTGTACGGCGGAAGATAAGACGTTCTGTCTTTTCAATACCCAGTCACCTACGGCGTACGTTTGGTGTCTGCGCTTTAGATTATAGTAGTGGGCTTGTTTGTGGAATGCATCATCTAGTTCTTTAGCTACCCATTCCCTTAAAAGTTGCATGCGTTCCATTCGGTCTACCCATAGCTTAGGTGGTTGCGGTATGATTTTATCTACGTTAGCGGTGGTTCGCGCGACAGAAGTCTTTGGTTCGGGTACTCTCCCTAAGTTTAGGAAAGCGGGACTAGTTCCCAGTGAGGTGTGGTGGGCCGTGTTATACGCGAAACGGAAATCAGCGATGTGAACATCCCACTCGCGGTGATCTTGTTTTAAAAATGTCATGATCATGGTCTTAAGGACTCGATTTACTCGTTCAACCGGGTTTGCCTGAGGATGATAAGGCGGTGTCGTAGAATGGACTATCCCGTGGGTGTCGGTGAAATCTCTAACGTCGCGGTTATTGAATTCGGTACCGTTGTCGGTAAACAGTATCTGGGGCGTTCCCCATCGAGTAGTTATTAGTTCACGGAAGACTTCGCAAATCTTTTTGCCGGTAGCTTTTCTTAGAGGACAACACTCCACCCATTTTGTAAAAAGGTCTTGAATAACTAGAAGATACGCAAATCCTGCGGCACTAGCTGGAAACGGGCCCATTATATCGGCGGCTATCACTATCCATGGTTGTTCTATCACGCGTCTTCCCATTAAGCCGGCGGGGCTACGTTGGTCGACCTTGCATTTTTGGCAAGTGTCGCACCTTCGGATGTAATTGGTCACGTCGCGATACATACCGGGCCAGTAGTAATAAGTGGCTATACGTTGGTAAGTTTTGTCAATTCCGGGGTGAGCGGTCTGCGGATCATCATGTTTTTCGCGCAATGCTTCCTCGCGTCGGTGTTCCGGTAGTACTAGTTTCCATTCATTTAAATCTCTCACGAGAGTTCCGATTAGCGGATCAGTTCGGCGGAAGTATAACTGATCGTTTTCTATCTTCCAGTCCGGAAATTTAGCAGGTGTGTTCTCGACATCAGTCTTACGACGATCATACCACGGGACGATTATTACGTTAACGGTGTTTTCGATAGAATTCGCGACGGTAGGAGTTTCTGTCTCTGGTATTCTGGACAGAGCGTCGGGTACGTGATTTAAAGCACCTTTTCGATAAACTGTTTTGAAATCATATCCTAATAACTCTAATGACCATCTAGCTAATCTGCCATTAGGATTTTTCTGGCCATGGAGCCATCTGAGACTGCTATGATCTGTAACGACAGTGAAGCGTGATCCCTCGACATATGGTCGGAACTTATTTATGGCCCAAATTACGGCAAGGCATTCGAGCTCGGTAGCGGAATATTTTCTCTCCGGGTCAGTTAAGGTGCGACTGGCGTAAGCGATAACGTGTTCACCGTCTTCGGAGTCTTGTGTTAGAACAGCGCCTAGTCCGAAAGTACTAGCGTCGGTCTGTATCACGAAAGGTTCTGTAAAATTTGGACACGAGAGAGTAGGTGCGGTAGTGAGATTACTTTTAATAGTTTCAAAAGCATTAGTTTGTGCTGTAGTCCAGACCCACGATTGAGTCTTCCGCAAAAGTTTTGTTAACGGTTCAGATACTGAAGCGAAATTTGGAATAAATTTCCGATACCATGACGCCATTCCTAGAAATCGCCGGAGTTGTTTAACGGTTCTCGGTGCCGGGTAATCAACGACGGGAGATGTTTTTTCAGGATCTACTTGGAGACCGTGTTCGTTAACTAAGAATCCAAGGTATTTAACTTCAGAGCAACAGAACTTACTTTTATCCGCGTTGATGGTTAACTTGGCTCGACGAATCGTGCTCAACACGCGTTGTAACCACTCTAGGTGTTCTGTAAAGGTTCGCGTTGCGACTATGATATCGTCGAGGTACGCAAACGCGTAGGGGTCCATTTCTGGCCCTATTAAACGATCGAGAAGTCGTTGAAAGGTTGCTGGCGCTCCAGTCAGACCAAATGGCATCCTAGTAAAATGGAATAAACCTTTGCCGGGAACTATAAATGCAGTTATTTCGCGACTGGATTTGGTTAGAGGAATCTGGAAGTAAGCCTGACTCAGATCTATAGTTGAGATGTAGCGCGCAGATCGTAGTTTATCTAATATACCATCCATGCGAGGCAAGGGGTACGCGTCCTTCTTCGATATGGCGTTAACTCGTCGGAAGTCGATGCAAAATCGGTACGAACCACTAGGTTTTTTAACCATTACAATTGGGCTGGCCCATTCACTTCGGGAAGGTTCTATTATACCTGCTCTCAACATTTTGTCGACTTCTTCGTATATCGCTTCTTGGATTTTGGGAGCCGTTCTATAGATCTGTTGCCTTATGGCCGGATGATCGCCTACATCGATGTTATGAGTCGCTAAATCGGTAGTGCCTATTACGTCGGTAGTGGGAGGTATTTCGCGTTTTAAAAGATCTGCTAGTTCCTTAGCCTGTTGCTCATCGAGAGTAATTATGCCATTACACGAGAGAATTTTCTTTGCGCGAGAATACGATAGAAAAGGAAATCTTACGGTAGGTGTTTCTTTAAATGACCAGACGGGTCCCGTGAAATCAACTATTAGTCCAAACGTGTGAATAAAGTCTAATCCGACTATGCAACCGAAAGTAAGTGATGGTATCACGTTGATTCTGATATCGCGAGTGGCTCCTTCTAATTCGACCGGTGCGTTGAATTCTTCGGTAACCTCAGCCTTGCGATCGGCTGCCAATGCCACAGATTTAAATGGGGATTTGTCTACAGGAACGCCGATTGTTTTTAGTAATGATGCTGTGTGTGAATCTACAAAAGTACGCGTCGACCCGCAGTCGAATAGAGCCAATATCGGTTCGTGTAAGATTTTGAACGTGATGAACAGAAGGGGCTTTCCCTTTTCCGGATACAGCGGTATGCAAAATTCCTTTGTTATCTCGGTGAATAAATCGGGCGAGGCTGTCGGCGAGGGCTCCGGGGTTGCCCGGGTGCACGGATCCCTATTTAGTTTCCCGAGCACCTAGTGCAGTTCGGACTCGTTACTCCGCGTAGGCCGCACCGATAGCAATATGGTCCGGTCTGTGGTACAGTGCACTCTCGGTGTCGATGTCCGGTTTGTCCGCAGTTGAAGCATGGCCATTGTCGAGCGGTAGATGTTGTAAGCTCTGGTATCGGTAGAAACGGATTGGCGGCGGTGGACGCGGTAGATTGACCTACGGTAGGTGCACTCGCTGCTTGTTTTGCTCCGGTTGATTGTTTCGTATTCGGATTAGCCGGTGATCGAGAGGATTTTTGATTTCCGGCGGTAGTCTGAGGAGTGCTCGCGTTGCCGTTGCGTTTATCGTCCTTTTTCGCGAAATTACGCTGATGGTTATTCTTTTGTGGAGTTGCAACTGCGTTTACGGCTTCTGTATCGCTATTATCTCCGTCCGTGGACCCGTTGTTTATCTCGAGGTGTGCTAACGCGATTCTGTTATTCTTATTGACCCGTGGTCCACGATAGGCCAAATCTGGTATTAGAGAACGTTCAGGAGTCGGAGGCGGCACGTACTGTCCGATTGCACGAAAGCTAACTTCTAATCGGCAGGCTAAATTTTCTAGATCGTCTAGATCGTTTAATTCATCACGTCGTATCAATACTTGGTACTTCGGTAGCAAATTACGATAGGCATAATCTATCTGTTCGTCTATCGGCCAAGCCGGTCTCAGACGTTCGTAATAAGCTCGCATATAAGTGATATAGTCCGCTACCGATTCGCTTTCACCTTGGGTACGGCGCCGAATTTCCTCGCGCAATGCGAACTGCAAATTAGGGTTACCAAAACGCTGACGCCAAGCACATTCAAAATCGTTGAAATCTAGCCAGTTGGCTCTGTTGCTCCGAAACCAATACAACGCGACACCCGATAGAAAAAACGGTAGACTATTTAGCATGTCAGCATCACGAAGTCCGAATAAAGTTCTGCCCTCCTCGAGGCGAGTTAAAAAGGCTTCGGGATCTTCTTTACGCGTTCCGCAAAAAGTTAAACGCCACTTACGCATGGCTTCGTAGGCCGCGATAGCGGGTGAAGATGTATTTTGACGCGGCGGAGATGGTCTCTCGCGTTGCGGTTGAAAAGAAGTTTGTCGAAAAGCGGGAGCATCGGGACGCAGCGTATAGTGAGGATCTCTTCGGATCGCGCCGGTAGATTCGTGCATGTTCGGTAGATCTCGGCGATAGTCGGAAGTCGGAGGAAGCGCGGTAGCTCCGAGTAGTTCGTTCGCGTTCGGCATATTCCGGCGATAGTCGGGAGTCGGGGGGCTCGCGGTAGCTCCTGGCGACTCGGTCAAGTTCGATAGGTTTCGGTGATGATCGGGAGGAGAGTTCGAATCTTCGCGCGCACGTTCGTCGGGCGATCTTTCCGTATTATCGGTTTGTGGTTGTTGTGACTCTACGCGTTGCGTTGACTGTGGACTTTGTCTATCGTCGTCCAGAGGTTGTAAATTAATGTTTTCAGGCATTTTTCCGTTACCAAACGGCGTTGGCGGTGTCGCCAGTTCTGCTCGTTCAAATCTACAGGCACTTACGAGTCGAGCGCGTAATGTAGGGAGAGTACCGACGATAGAATATGACCTTTGTCTAAGCTCTGCGCGTAGTTCTTCGGCAGTTAATAAATAAATCCACGAGTCCTTGACGCTAGGTTGAGACATGTATTGTTAGTCGCGGTCTCGTATAGACGAAAGATTATAACAACAATAGCGATAGTACAAGAATTAGATCTGGGGATTATTATTCCAATAACACGCTTTGTTCTTCTTGAGATTAACAGATATTTACGACGCAAGATGATCTCTTTGTCATGGGACTTTTGAATAACAAGTTTTTATATATGCGAAATCTTCAAATTCGCTCTTAGCAACAACCGTTAATTCGTTGCCAAAATCGAATCAAGCAATTTCTTCTAGCTTATTTTGCTAGTATACCAATCAACTCTTAGTTTGTTCGTTAACAAAACCAAATCTACGTAATTTCTACTAGCTTATTTGCTAGTGTATCAATCAACTAGGGGTTTTTTGGGGTTTTTCTTTGTTTGTTGGAAAATTCTCGTTTCTTTCTCTCGTTAGTTTTTGGCTAAACAATTGGATTGAATTATTGTACGTGACTGTTCGTATTGTTTATTGGCGTGGCCCCACGTTGGGCGCCATTTTGTGACCGAATCTTGTCTTTAGACTCACCGATTCACTCTTCGTCGCAGCCCCTGAACGATACTTAATAACTTTACTGACTTTACCTTATTTCGCTGGGCGCCAGGTGCAGTTGCACCACCTTACTTAACAAATAATACGCAACACACCAACAAATTAGGCTCGACGGATGGCTGGCTAGGCTCAGAGACACATACTAAAAGTAGAGTGGCTAGGTTCACCATACAATAATTCAGTCAGACAATAATTCAATTTTTGCACAATTTATTCAGTTCCAATTTTCAGATTACTTAACAAAATCTCACACAATATACGGTACTCAGAAACCTTAGTTTTCTCAAAGTTCTATATAACACAAAATCAGCTACGTTAACTCATCACAGCGCGATGGTCGCAGTTCCAAACAAATTAACAAATAAATTTACGATAGGCTTCCGTAACGAGAGTACGAGAGATGAGAATTTTCTTAGATTGACAAAATTCTTACTTACTAACTAGGCAAAATTCTAACGCAGGACGGCTATCAAACTAAATTTTCTGAAGCTAAATTACACAATATTTTCTAACTAATAACAAATGCGCGTCCGCGGCTGCTCTACGTTCAAGACTTTTTCAGGGATAACCAACCGATTTCTTACTAATGTTTCTACTAAATTTCCACAAAATGCGATACTACATATTTTACAAAAGTTCTACTCAAGCAAAAATTATTACAAAAACTAAGACATGCTAGATCATGCTAGATCATGCTAAAGGATTTTAAGTTACTACGTATTTCAGTCACGAGGTCGCACAGATCCTTTATTTCACAAAACTTTACTTTATTCAAAATGTGGTCAGCTACGAATCCACGACGGCATTTACGCACCTCAGAGTCGGTAGATTCGGCTTCCCAGATTTCTTTACTGTACCAAAAACCTTATTCACAAACTTTACAGAATCTTTAGCGACGTCGTAACTTTACAGTATGAGGCAAAAGCCTTACCTTAATTCTCTCCTGAACCTCGTATCCTCCTTGACACTGAATTTACTTTAAACAATACTTTACTTAACAAACTAACGATAGAATAGACGGTAGGATACGATAGATTTACGAAAGATAGAAATTTAACAAAAGAAGCGATAGAAAGAAAGACGGAAGAGGTGGTCGACGTGTTGCTGCTTAGCTGGTTGAACGTAGAGAGAGCGATGTAACTCTCGTCTTGAGGGCCTGAGGTATTTCCGATGATCCTGATGATCCCTGATTGGCCTATTTTTCCCCACCGTATAAGTAGGTCGACGCAATTATTTGGAATAATTAGTACGCGTTGCGCACCTCAGTCAGAAGTTTCCGCAACGCGATTACCTATACGGTGGTTGATTCCTGACGTCACATGAAGTCATCCCCGTCGTCTCACCTGGTACTGCCAGACCTCTTGCCTACTTCCAGGCGCTCTTCTTTTGAAGTTTCTCCGTTGGAGTTCGATGGCATCACAGCATCAATCGTCGTCTCCAACGGTAGCGTCATGTTGGGCATTGCGCCTCCACTCATGACGGCTCCTTTCCGTAGGAACGCATGTGCAACGATAACAAGAGTCTGGACGGTAGATGTTCCATTGATGGTTCGGCACCAGGCCGATAAGTCACGCACGGGAGGCATTGTTGCATTTCGCCGAGCCCTGTACGCCTGCTACGTGGCATCCAAAGTAGTTTCGGGAGTACCTGACGGAAGATTTTGGCGGTAGTTTGGATCGCTAGCCGGAATGTCGTCTCTCAGACATCACTTGACCTGCACGATCTTCCTCATTAGCAGGTGCGTCGGAATCAGGCAATACCGGAGATCATAGGTCTGTCCTTGTCCCTGGTGAAGTTCTTCGCTGGTATCCCTCGTTGGTCGTACCTTATCCCTTCAGTGTTTCTTTACCTTGCGCCGAAGCGCTCAAAATACAAAATGATACACACAAAACATTAGTTTTTTAGTCTAGACCCTGCCTAACTTTTGGTAAATCGGTTGGTTCCCTTTTGCTTAGCCTGCCACACGTCGACCAAATCTGTGTCGTTTCTTGGGCTGGAACGGGGTTGGTGAAACGCCACGTTACAATATATATATATATATATATATATATATATATATATATATATATATATATATATATATATATATATATATATATATATATATATATATATATATATATATATATATATATACATATATATATATATACATATATGTATATATATACATATATATATATATACATATATATATATATATATATATATATATACATATATATATATATATATATATATATATATATATATATATATATATATATATATATATATATATATATATATATATATATATACATATACATATGTTTTTCGTATATTTTGAGGACAGAGGTATAGAAATTCTCTAATATAATGACTATTTCGGGGACACCTGTATACTTTGAGGACTGTCCTCAAAGTAGTTTTAGATCCAATGTATATTTCGAGGACATCGACCTGTTGATACGATGTTGGGGCCACCGAAAATTTGGCATATACCAACCCAACCCAACCCAACAACGTGATGGTACGCACCCGGGTGCTACGCCAAACGGAGTATGGGCAGGATCGTAACTAGGCGCCCAAAAAGTCAGTGGTTCCAATCTATACGGTTGACACGTTTATATATATATATATATATATATATATATATATATATATATATATATATATATATATATATATATATATATATATATATTGTGACGTGGTATTAGAAAAATACCAGTCACAAGGCGCGAAATACCGTATGGCGATGAGTTGTGGTCCAGAGGGATATTCCAGGCTTTAGTTAAGAATTTAGGGAAATATTATATTTAACTAATTCTTGTTATTTTTATCATTTCTATGTAATTTATGTAACTACGATCTCGATACGCAACGAGAAATCTACCGTCGAGGGATCCTCCCGAAGAACTTCCGAACATTCTGGTCTATAACGTCTCGATCAAGGTGACCTACGTATCGTTACGACGTGCAACTCTTCGATTCGCCAGGGAAGCGTCGAAGAATAGCGTCAGCTCTCGGTCTGGGGATCTGCCTGTCTCTACTTCCGGATAGACGGCGTACAGGGATGTGCGAGAAGCACGATAAAATCCTCCCGTCATCTGACGAACCTACCGTCATCGCTATTTGTCTGAATGCTGGAGAATCGGCGTACAGGGCCGCGCGAGAAGCGCACTTCACAGCCTCCCGGTTCTTCAACTTATCGGCCTGGAGCCGAATTAGATCCAACTACATCTACTGTCTCGGAAACCGTTATCGCGGCCGTGGTTGGTCCAGAAAACCCCCGGTACAGCGTTCCGACCTGCGAACTTCCTATCGTGAGCGAGGTTCCTAGTGCTCCCAGCACGATGCTATCGTCTCGAATTTCCATGGATTGACCTCTGTTGTAAGGCCTTGAAAAATCGTTTCCTAGTTCTGGCGAGCGAGGTTACATGTTAACCCAGCGTCAGAGGAAATTCAAAGGAAGGCGGCAGGATGAGGGGTAAGAATGAGACGGTCAAGGCACGGCAGGTACCCCTACACATCCCACTACCAGATCAACGTACGGCGAAATTACCAACACCTGACAACCAATTACCGACGAGAATCAAAACCAACGATTCTACATCTATCGTCACGTGACCTCTCGCTAGCCGGAATGTTCTGGAAGTCAAGAAGTCGCCTATATAAGGGGGTGACACGAGCTATTCAGCCTACTTCTTCGCATTTTGGTCAGAGCTCATCGCCTACTTATCGTATCGAGTATCGTTATCAAATCTGTGCTAAGTGAAAATTTGTGTGTGGTATATCGTTGAATCTCTACTAAAAGGTAAGGTCTTGATCTTTTGTGAAGACACGGAGTTGCTTGAGTTATCTTTCTAGTTTATTAATTTGTTTGTGAGCTAAGAAGCTCGTTTTATTATCGTTAATTAACAAGCAACCTCGTGCCTGTCTGAGTTACGTAGACCTTTCTAGTATTCTTTTTCGCTATCTTTATCTTATTCTCTTGATTATCGCTTATCTTATACTATTTTGCTATTTTATTCTATTTCATATTTCATTTCGTTATATTGTATATCTTGTGCATGCTATCGTAGAAAAGTATCCTGGAATATCCCTAGCGAAAGTAGCCGCGGTTTGCGTTAGGCACCGCGTTACAGCGTAATTTTGTTTAAGTTAAATATCGTATAAATTATTATTTATTGCGTAAATTATATTTTGTTCAGGCAAAGCACTACCGTGTGTTCTATTTTCCATGTTAAAGTAAATTCGGTATCTTAATTATCGTAAAATCCGTATTTTCAATTTAATGCAGTATCTTCGATTAAATTCAGTATCTTTGATGTAATTCAGTTTCTTTAATTTGCTTCCTTATCTTTGATGTCGTAAATTCAGTATCTCTAATTTTGGATTCAGTATCTTAACTATCGTTAATTCAGTATTAATTATTGTTCATCACTAAATTATTTAACACCAATACAGTTTGTTATTGATTTTCTTTCTTGAGATACCTGTCGTAAGTCGCGTTATGATTTAACTTTGCTTTTGGGTACGAAGTATCGCTCTGTGATACCAAGTCTGGAGTATAGTCAATTTGTATTATATCGAGTCACCTCTGACGCCGGCTTATTACTTATATCGTCTGTAAACTGCGTAAAATCTATTCTTCCTGTCAAATTTCTATCGTAACAAACTTTTATTCTATTTCTGTCATACTGAATGCGTTGAATTTATCTTACTACTGATAATCTGTTCTTTAATCTTTTCTTCAACATTTCTTGTACTATATCGCTTATATTATCTGATTGTTTCCTGTAATTAATCTGATTATTTTCTTGTAATTATGCTGACTATTTTCTTGCGATTATTTTGTAAACTTGCCTATGGTTGATGTTACCTAATTTTTGATACTATCTTTCGCTAACTAAATAATCTCCTAATAATTGTGCTTTCACATTGCTATCGCTTATAACCTTTGTTAATATATTTCGTTACCATACTTGTTTTAAACAGAATATATGGCCTAACAGGCACATTGAAGGAAATTATATTTGTCTAATGGTGTACCCTGCCCCTCTACTTTAAGTACCGTATGTTATCTGAGCTAGTTGAGTTGTCGATCGTCGCGATCTCGTATGTTTTATGTTTTCTTGAATATCGTATCTTATTTTGTTAATTACTTGACGCACTAGCGTCTGGCGCCCAACATTAGTTTTTGGCTCGTATCTTATCTTAACCACGGGAAAGCGCCGAATTGTGCTGGACCAGGGTTTTTTCCTCCCCGTAGATAGTTCACGTCACAATATATATATATATATATACAGGGTGTTTATGTTAACTCTGGACATACTTCTAGGGTGTGTAGGGGCTGCCTAGACAAGCATTTTGAGGTCAGACACCCATGGTCGGAAACTTATCCTAACGGCTGTGGAGGGCTTTGAAGGATTTGGTACCGCGCGCTTATTCGTAGTGTACTGAATCAGATGTGATCACTTTCGAACCAACGTTTTATTCATCCAAAGACAACAGTCCAAAGTTCTCGTGTAAAATCAACAAAACGATAAACTTCACAATAAAAAAATAAAAAAATAATTTCTGGTTCTTATAATAGAATTTGAAAAAGTTATAGGTAGCGAAAAGCCCAAGTAAGCGTGTGCACAGTGTGTAGTGGACTCCCCTACAAAAAATTGTTTTGTTATTTCTTATTGTTTATCATTTTTTTTTCAAAGTTTATCGTTTTGTTGATTTTACATAAGGATTTTGTACTGTGGTCTTTGGCTGAATAAAACGTACGTTGGTTCGAAAGTGGTCACATCTGATTCATTACACTACGAATAAGCGCGCGGTACCAAATTCTTCAAAGCCCTCCACAGCCTTTAGGATGAGTTTCCGACCATGGGATATATATATATACAGGGTGATTCAGTTTGACCGGGCCATTTTAGCTGGGTGGACTCGTCGCGAAATTCTAAGACTAAATTACCTTTACTAAAAATTCGAGGGACTAATAATTTACGAGCTACGGAAGATCTTAGTTGACCAATCACAGAGCCTACAGCTGCTCGAGTTAGTGCCGGGTCAAAAGTATAAAATAAGCAGTGCCCGTAGCGAATAGAATTTCATTAAAATGGAAATAAATTTTCGAAACATTACTAAAATTTTTCGTGCTTCGTGGTTTTCGTCCGCCAGGTCCACTGCTATGCAGTTCTCGTCGTCCAGGTCCACCGCTTTGTAGTTTTGGTCTTCCAGCTTCACCGCTACATAGTTCTCATCGTCCCGGTCGTCCGCTTCGTCATTTTCGTCCTCCAGGTCCACTGCTACGTAGTTTTCGTCGTCCAGGTCCTCCGCTTCGTGATTTTCGTCCTCCAGGTCCTCCGCTTCGTGATTTTCGTCCTCCAGGTCCTCCGCTTCGTGATTTTCGTCCTCTAGGTCCTCCGCTTCCTGGTTTTCGTCTTCCAGGTCCACCGCTGCGCAGTTCTCGTCGTCCAGGTTTACTGCTTTGTAGTTTTCGTCCCCCTGGTCCACCGCTACGTATTTCTCATCGTCTCGGTCGTCCGCTTCGTGATTTTCGTCCACCAAGCGAACGAAAACCACGTAGCGGAGGACCTGGACGACGAAAACTACGTAGAGGTGGACCTGGAGAACGAAAATCACGAAGCGGACGACCGGGACGACTGAAACTACGTAGCGGTGGACTTGGAGGACGAAAACTACAAAGCAATAGACCTGGACGACGAGAACTGCGCAGCGGTGGATCTGGAGGACGAAAACCAGGAAGCGGAGGACCTGGAGGACGAAAATCACGAAGCGGAGGACCTGGAGGACGAAAATCACGAAGCGGAGGACCTGGACGACGAAAACTACGTAGCAGTGGATCTGGAGGACGAAAATCACGAAGCGGACGACCGGGACGATGAGAACTATGTAGCGGTGGACCTGGAGGACCAAAACTACAAAGCGGTGGACCCGGACGACGACCAACTGCGTAGCAGTGGACTTGGAGGACGAAAACCACGAAGCACGAAACATTTTAGTAATGTTTCAAAAATTTATTTTCATTTTAATGAAATTCGATTCGCTACGGGCACTGCTTATTTTATACTTTTGACCCGGCACTAACTCGAGCAGCTGTAGGCTCTGTGATTGGTCAACTAAGGTCGTCCGTAGCGCGGAAATTATTAGTCCCTCGAATTTTTGGTAAAGGAAATTTAGTCTTAGAATTTCGAGAGGAGTCGACCCAGCTAAAATGGCCCGGTCAAACTGAATCACCCTGTATATACATATATATATATATATATATATATATATATATATATATATATATATATATATATATATATATATATATATATATATATATATATATATATATATATTAGGGTGTCCGGCAAAAATTTTTTTTATTTTTTTTGCGCTCCATCGACGGAAAACGTTAATTTAGATAGAAAAAATAATTCCCTCAAAATTTCAGCTCGATACAAAAATTTTTAGAACTGGCTCAATCGACATATACACTGTTGGAAAAATTGTGTATTCCTGTCAAAAAAATTCGTAGTTAACGATATTATGTCAAATTCAATACATATTCGAATGTTAATTTAACGAATTCGATTTAAGTTAAGCTGGTATTTCATATTGAAAATTATTATTAACATAATTACACAGAACTTGACACATCTATTATGTTAACTTCAGAATAATAAAGAAATAACTTTATGTTTATGTTAAATCTTTCAAATAACATATGGTTTATGTATATAAAAACTAAAAATATCAATTCCAACTGTATTTTCAGTTGATTTGACTTAGCTATCATTCGTTATGAACATTCAATCATTTTCAATTTAACAGATTGATTACGTATTATTGACTCATGGAATGGAACTACAAATATCAACTTAAATCCCATGTTGAGGGTTTACATATCATGTTTCTGTGAAAATAACTAAAAAAAGTTAGTGGACCTAATGGGACATGCGAAATGAGTTAAAATTGACATATTTTTTCCAACAGTGTATGTTTATATGTATATATGTATATATGTATATATGTATATATGTATATATGTATATATGTATATATGTATATATGTATATATGTATATATGTATATATTGTAACTTTTTGCGGGATTTTTAACAAACAGAAGGTTGTTAAAAATCCACAAGCTAGCGTGAGTTTGAGTCACGAAAGAAATTCGGAGCTCCTCGTATTTAGAGATGGTCTAGAAAAAATTATCAAAGTAAAATTTATTCCCTGCTCGTGAATCCGGATGGTTAATCAAGATCACCTCCCTGTTTCACAGACCCGAAGAATTTTATCAAAACAAAGCTGGCAAATCCAGACTCGGTTTGTTGATAAATCTTAAGGCTGCCTCCTTCAGAGCCGGACTGTAAAGCCAAGCCTGACACAGACTCGGACTTTGAGCGGTACCGTCAGACGGGGGTATGAATACCACCGCTGCCCCTTGCTCTGTAGCCGAAGCTGTCTCTATCTAGCTAGGTGTTTATGCTGTGTTTAAAGAGATGACTAGAAAGGATAGGCGATTGTCTGACAATAAACGAGTTCCGTTATTATGAACCTTTAATTATTATGATAGCAAATTATAAGATTACAAAAATAAAATTAGATTGGTTGCAACCATGTGTTTTACAAAAGAAGAATACAAAAGAAATATTATAATATGACTCGATATAAAATAAAGTAAAATCGTATAAATCTATGAGTTGGAATTGTTTTGATTTGACAAAGCTGAGTGTGTGTTTATGATTTGAAAGAAAGCTATTGTTAGTGTATGCCTGAACAGAGTGTTTGAAATCAGTTTTGGTTTTAAAGCAAAGAAGTAAAATAGAACCATTTGAATTTTAATATTAAATTTGCGCCGATAGACTTATGCTAGGACGTCTTTTATATGATTTTTGTTTGATTTTAGTTTTCTAGAATTTTATTGAAACATCGAATTAGAATCTGTCGCTTTGACTAGACTATATGTTTGAAGCTACGTTAACGGTAACCGGCTGCTGTAGCTCGGTTCCAAGCAAGAGAAAGAGAGTTTGAGTCAACCTGGCGCTTTGCCGAAGATTGCTCCGAGAGTTTGAGAGAATATCTGTGAGTCAGTCGGGCGCTTTGCCATACGACTGCTGCCGAGTTGGATAGAGCGCCCCCTTTTATACCTGTTGTGACGTCATAGGTTGTTATGCGCCGTAGATGATGCGTGGTACGGCTGTTGACTAGCCGTACACGTTACATTGCCCCCTTTTAACGATATGCAGCAATTATCTGGTGCAGTCATATTGTTAGACTCTTCTGATTTTTGATGTTCTTTGATTTACTCTATTCGTATGCTTCTATGTTCTCATCTTTGGTGTTTACGTCAGGTGTTCTCGTCTGTGTTTCTTGTCTATACTTCAATGTTTTCGTCTCCGGAATTCCGTTTGTAAACAGCGTGAGTCGTCTTCTTCATGTGTCTTTTGTTTGAGTGCAGGCTGTTAGTGTGCTGTTTACGCCTTTTCTTCCAGTTTGGTGTTATTTTAAAATCGTCGTAATCGTGGTTTCTTGTTTGTAATCTTTTTGTCGCGATCATCCGATTGATTTTCTTTTTCTTGGTCCTCATAAATTGTGGCAAGGTAACACGGAGGGTGCCCCCTGGCTTCCGGCGGACGTCATAAACCGTGCCCCCTGGCTCCTGGCAAATTAGATTTTTCCTAGATCCGGTGATTTTAATTTGGTCAAGCCGTGATTCTAGATTGAAAGTCTGCAGGCAACCGATCCCAGTTATTTTATTTTCGAGGATTCGAAAAGACCCTCCCGGATTCTCTAAAGAATTTTTAATTATGTCTGGTAGTTTTGTTTGATCCGTGACCGTCTCTATTTCTTTGATATCGTTTATGATACTCGTTAGAATACTTCCCGATTTCTTTACCTGATTATCGACGCGAAGCTCAAGGTTTTTGCAATATGTCCTTTCGGATGCGGTATTGCTGATGATTGAAATATCGGGATCACCCTGTTCGTTACTTATTTGAGTCTCGTCAAAATCGGTTTGTTCGTTAATATCGGAAGTTTGTTCTACAATATTGTCTGAAAGATTTTCTGCGCGATCTGTAATAGGTTCTGACTCATTTAGAGATCGTTTCATATCTGCTAACCTATTATCTATCCGGTTTTCATACATTTCGTTCTCTTTTCTTAGGTTCGCGATTCTACGCAATATTGCAGCGAATTCCTCGTCCTGATTATAGTTAGAAATTTCGCTACCTATCTTAAAGTTAGGTGCTTCGGAAGTTGGCTCATTGTCAGACATGTTGCCGTATATCAATTTGGAATTGAGTAATATTAAACAACAGATTCACTGACAGGAAAAAAACTTTTATATATTTTTTTTTTTTGTTATTTATTGAGGAGCCCCACGTTGGGCGCCAATGTAACTTTTTGCGGGATTTTTAACAAACAGAAGGTTGTTAAAAATCCACAAGCTAGCGTGAGTTAGAGTCACGAAAAAAATTCGGAGCTCCTCGTATTTAGAGATGGTCTAGAAAAAATTATCAAAGTAAAATTTATTCCCTGCTCGTGAATCCGGATGGTTAATCAAGATCACCTCCCTGTTTCACAGACCCGAAGAATTTTATCAAAACAAAGCTGGCAAATCCAGACTCGGTTTGTTGATAAATCTTAAGGCTGCCTCCTTCAGAGCCGGACTGTAAAGCCAAGCCTGACACAGACTCGGACTTTGAGCGGTACCGTCAGACGGGGGTACGAATACCACCGCTGCCCCTTGCTCTGTAGCCAAAGCTGTCTCTATCTAGCTAGGTGTTTATGATGTGTTTAAAGAGATGACTAGAAAGGATAGGCGATTGTCTGACAATGAACGAGTTCCGTTATTATGAACCTTTAATTATTATGATAGCAAATTATAAGATTACAAAAATAAAATTAGATTGGTTGCAACCATGTGTTTTACAAAAGAATAATACAAAAGAAATATTATAATATGACTCGATATAAAATAAAGTAAAATCGTATAAATCTATGAGTTGGAATTGTTTTGATTTGACAAAGCTGAGTGTGTGTTTATGATTTGAAAGAAAGCTATTGTTAGAGTATGCCTGAACAGAGTGTTGAAATCAGTTTTGGTTTTAAAGCGTCGACAAATATAATGTGGATTTGAATTGAATAAGAGAAGTAAAATAGAACCGTTGAATTTTAATATTAAATTTGCGCCGATAGACTTATGCTAGGACGTCTTTTATATGTTTTTTGTTTTGATTTTAGTTTTCTAGAATTTTAATGAAACATTGAATTAGAATCTGTCGCTTTGACTAGACTATATGTTTGAAGCTACGTTAACGGTAACCGGCTGCTGTAGCTCGGTTCCAAGCAAGAGAAAGAGAGTTTGAGTCAACCTGGCGCTTTGCCGAAGATTGCTGCTGAGTCGGCTAGCGTGCCCCCTTTTATACCTGTTTGTGACGTAAGTTGTTATGCGCGATGACTGTTGCGCGGTACAGCCGTTGAGTACAGCTGTACGCGTTACAATATGTATATATGTATATATGTATATATGTATATATGTATATATGTATATATGTATATATGTATATATGTATATATGTATATATGTATATATGTATATATGTATATATGTATATATGTATATATGTATATATGTATATATATAAATGTGTGGAACGTCAAGTTTGGGGACACTACCATTTTGGGGCCCCTAGTTACGATTCTGCCTATACTCCATTTGTCGTAGCACCCGGGTGCGTACTATCACGTTGTTGGGTTGGTTGGTTTTGGTTTATGAAAAATTTTGGGGTGCCACAACATTGTATCAAGAAGTCGATGTCTTGGAACTAGTCATTAGATAGAAAAAAACTTCCAGGACAGTCCCGGAAGTTATCAGGTGTCCCTGAAATAGTCATTACATATATTGATTTCTATAACCTTTGGGCTGGAATGTATCGAAACACATATTTATGTATATATGTATATATGTATATATGTATATATGTATATATGTATATATGTATATATGTATATATGTATATATGTATATATGTATATATGTATATATGTATATGTGTATATATGTATATGTGTATATATGTATATGTGTATATATGTATATGTGTATATGTGTATATGTGTATATGTGTATATGTGTATATGTGTATATGTGTATATGTGTATATGTGTATATGTGTATATATGTGTATGTGTATATATGTGTATGTGTATGTGTATGTGTATGTGTATGTGTATGTGTATGTGTATGTGTATATACATATACATATACATATACATATACATATACATATACATATACATATACATATACATATACATATACATATACATATACATATACATATACATATACATATACATATACATATACATATACATATACATATACATATACATATACATATACATATACATATACATATACATATACATATACATATACATATACATATACATATACATATACATATACATATACATATACATATACATATACATATACATATACATATACATATACATATACATATACATATACATATACATATACATATACATATACATATACATATACATATACATATACATATACATATACATATACATATACATATACATATACATATACATATACATATACATATACATATACATATACATATACATATACATATACATATACATATACATATACATATACATATACATATACATATACATATACATATACATATACATATACATATACATATACATATACATATACATATACATATACATATACATATACATATACATATACATATACATATACATATACATATACATATACATATACATATACATATACATATACATATACATATACATATACATATACATATACATATACATATACATATACATATACATATACATATACATATACATATACATATACATATACATATACATATACATATACATATACATATACATATACATATACATATACATATACATATACATATACATATACATATACATATACATATACATATACATATACATATACATATACATATACATATACATATACATATACATATACATATACATATACATATACATATACATATACATATACATATACATATACATATACATATACATATACATATACATATACATATACATATACATATACATATACATATACATATACATATACATATACATATACATATACATATACATATACATATACATATACATATACATATACATATATATATATATATATATATATATATATATATATATATATATATATACAGGGTGTTCCAGACCACCCGTACACCCCTTTTAAAATCTAAAATACATGGTTTAGCGAAAAATGCTTCAGATAAAAGTTGCTGAGCTCTGAGGGGCACACTTTGTGATGGCCGTGTCTGTGACCTTGGATGTCGTCTTCAAGGTTATTTCAAGGTCAACTTTGTTTTTTTTAAATGGAAACCCATATTTTCAACCCCGGATTCGGAAAGAGCGGAAAATTCCACGTTCAGATCATGTATTACACGTGGGGTTTGTTCAACTCCTATGGTGTTGTACACCCATTTATAATGAAGAAAATTTACCATTCTAAGAAGTTCTTCGAGCAGTTGATTGTTTTCTAAGAAGGGTAAGGGCTACGATCCAACAAAATGGAGCTATTTTTAAGCACTTGATCTAGAATTTCCATTCTCTTTGATTATTCATATTCATCGAAAAGAAAAAAACAAATTAATAATATTGTGATTTATTATGTCATTATATCGAAATGTGTTGATGATGTCATCGTCGTTTAATTAAAGTTATAACATGTTATTGTCATGAAATTTAATTAAAATAAAATGAATGTTCAACCAGGATAAAATTGATGTACTAATGTTTTTGCGCATATTCAAAATCCGCAATAAAAATACCTCATGCGGTATGATTCTGGTAGGGTAACCGGTAGCGCAAAATATCTCTATTTGATAATAATAACTTTTCAGTTTCTTAGAATGGGCAATTTTCTCCATTACAAACGGGTGTACACTGTACAACACCATAGGAGTCGAACAAACCCCACGTATAATACATGATCTAAACGTACAATTTTCCGCTCTTTATGAATCCGGGACTGAAAATATGGGTTTCCATTTGAAAAAACAAAGTTGACCTTGAAATAACCTTGAGGACGATCTCCAAGGTCACAGACACGGTCATCATAATGTGTGCCCTTCAGAGCTCAGCAACTTTTATCTGGAGCATTTTTCGCTAAATCGTGTATTTTAGATTTTAAAAGGGGTGTACGGGTGGTCTGGAACACCCTGTATATATATATATATATATATATATATATATATATATATATATATATATATATATATATATATATATATATATATATATATATATATATATATATATATATATATATATATATATATATATATATATATATATATATATCAAGAGACTCGGTAGAGTCTCGCGCCAAGTACATTAAAAAAAATTCATCTCATGACTCTACCACTCTCGTTTACCGGAACGGGAGTTCGGCGCAGGAGTGGGGGTAACCATATTATTTCATTAAGCGTATATGGGCAATATCTCAGGGCTCGCCGATTTAATGCAGGAATAAGATACGAAAGAGATTTCATTTGAGCCTCATATCAATGCAATCGGTGTACGGATAGCTGAGATATGATTATTTATAAAATGGAGAGGGTCAGTTTCACGATCAGAATTTCTCCGTCTCCGGCTCACGCCAGATTTGCACATTTGCCCGGCTACCTAACAACATAGAAGGTACCTTCAAGAGACGAAAGTTACACATAGAAAAAATTAAATAAAAGCAAAGCGAGTTTGTCGGTCTATGACACAATAACGCTCTCTATGGCCCACGAGAGGCAGCATAATCGCGTATGCCGTATGGTGGAACGTATATTTTATTCTCGATGACAGTTGCGGGGAATGAGGATGAAACTAATGTAAAATATGGAGTAATAATTAAACGTACTCAAAAAAACTGGGAAGCGATAGTTGTTCATTACATTACAGTTATTACAGGAGTCCTATGAAATAATAATCATATCTATCTTCTCATTTATTTCACGAGATCAAGTTATGAGAATTATCTGTCATGATTGATCGCGATTTATACATAACAAAGGTTTGGCAGTAATTTACCTATATTTATTCGAATAGTTGCTTCTCTGATAACAGAAAGTAGCTCACATGAAATTTTTATATTGTCAAAAAATTATTTGCCGCGATAGGATAAAAATAACCCCATCTGCATATTAACCTATCTGCAGATAAATAAATTGGATACGAAGCTTACTACAGCCTTTGAGGAAATGTGTCTGAACGTGATCAAAATGAAGAAAAATATGCGATCGATTAGTTATTGAGGCTAAAGAGATGTTGTATGGTTCAAATATCGTGTATGAAGTACTGACATATTTTATAACAATACCTAGGCAGATAACATTCTTACCGAAGATTCAACGAGGTATTTGTAATTAAATGCCAACTAAAATGAATAATATGAATTGAGTCACCGTGCCCTGGAAAACGTTGTTTTGCACTAAGAGCTATCAATGCATGCAATGTGGCTGATCGTAATGAAATGAGCAAGATAAAGGGCTAAAGACTAAAAAATAAATAAAAATAAAAATTAATAAGAATGTCATTTTGCTATGTAATTGTGATTATTTTGCTAGTTCAAGATAATTTGATCAGTATTCGAGCCTTTATTAATGAAATTATAGTCCTAAGTAGCCTATGATTTTGTCTTCGACAGTTGACTGCAGAGTATAAACTTGACAGTACCGATTGGAAATGATGTTTTAAAGGCATCAACATAGCGTAATCTGAAGAAGAGTTTCCACTTTTATTTTTCGTTTATTCAGCAACAAAAAATTACAATAAATTGTTGTAAATTATTTTTAAATTTATTAGACAAATTCAGGAAATACTCAGTAGTACCAGAACTTTGAGCTCAAGGAGGAGACACAAGCTCGTTAGAATGAATGGAACAGCATGGTTTTAATGTTTTTATCCGAAGAAGAACCTCTAGAAGTTTGATCCAAATCTACGACCACGAGGTCTGACACTCTCGTTGTTAGTCTATCAATTACATAATTACATTAACATGACGTTACATTTTTATCGTAAGCAAGTCTACGATATCTACGATAGAACCTAATGCTAACGGGGGTCGAGGCTTCTCATCACAGTTCATTTTTCAGTTATCGATAACAACACAACTTTGTCAGTAAAACACTTTCAATAGAACTAACAGTTAGATTCATAGAAATGAATCGTTTAGTGAAATATACCATTTAACAGAAACGGTTAAGAAAATAAAGACTGGTTCAAAAAGTTATGAAATCCCCCAAAAGCACCTCGGGTGCAAAAACCTTGCGCCAAGTACATTAAAACGTAGTAGCTATCAACAAAAATTTATTAAAAAAAATAATCAAAGAAGAAGCATTTGATTATACATTTGATCTACAAAAGAATTGAAATCAATGGCCGTTGCCAAGAACAATTTGGTTGATATTTACATCTCAATATACATAATATGCGTTACACATAATGAGATGCAACATACATACTCACAAGAAAAGATCAATTGAAATTAAAATTGAGAAAAAAAGAAACGAAAAAAAAAATTTGGAGGTAGTGGTACTTGGCGGGCATTTTTGTAGAAATTACAAGAAAATATATATTGAACTATTAATATATTCTTATAATAATTTGAACATCAGCCCGCCAAGTACCACGTACTCCAAATTTTTTTTTTCGTTTCTTTTTTTCTCAATTTTAATTTCAATTGATCTTTTCTTGTGAGTATGTATGTTGCATCTCATTATGTGTAACGCATATTATGTATATTGAGATGTAAATATCAACCAAATTGTTCTTGGCAACGGCCATTGATTTCAATTCTTTTGTAGATCAAATGTATAATCAAATGCTTCTTCTTTGATTATTTTTTTTAATAAATTTTTGTTGATAGCTACTACGTTTTAATGTACTTGGCGCAAGGTTTTTGCACCCGATATATATATATGGGGCTGTCCACGTCAGGACGACACGGCTCCAGACCTCGAAGTTTTTGATTTCATTTTTGATTTCATATGTTGTTACTCTATGTCTGGAGAAGCTGTCAAATTTTTTTTGAATTTTTTCAATCAACCCTTTCGGAGCTACGATTTTTTTCATTCTTAAAAAAAGGACCTTTTTTAAAATTCTGAAAAAATTTCACAAAAATTCTGTCGATAATATAGAACAACCTCCCACTTCCACAAACGTGGGCAGAATTTTTTTTACATTTTTTTTTTCAATTTTTCTAAAACTTTATTCGAAAAAATGCTTCATCAATGACTTTTATCCTACCAAAAATCTTTCAAATTTACCTCACTCAGATTTTTTGGAGTTCTTGATCTTATATTGTGTTATGTTGGTAACCAGGTGAGTAGGTGATTTTATGAAAGTCATTTATGAAACATCTTATGAAATAAAATTTTTGAAAAATGAAAAAAAAAAATATAACAAAAATTCTGCCCACGTTTCTGAAAGTGGGAGGTTGTTCTACATTAGTAACAGAATTTTCGTGAATTTTTTCAGAATTTTAAAAAAGGTCCTTTTTTTAAGGATGAAAAAATTCATAGCTCCGAAAGGGTTGACTGAAAAAATTCAAAAAAAATTTGACAGCTTCTCCAGACATAGAGTAACAACATATGAAATCAAAAATGAAATCAAAAACTTTGAGGTCTGGAGCCGTGTCGTCCTGACGTGGACAGCCCCATATATATATATATATATACATATATATATATATATATATATATATATATATATATATATATATATATATATATATATATATATATATATATATATATATATATATATATATATATATATATATATATATATATTGGGGTGTGTCAGTTTGACTTTTTTTTTTTTAATTTTCATGGTGCTACTTTTCAAGTCACTAGGTCTTATCAAGAAGAAGAATCCCACCTAGTGAAATTTTTCTCCGTTAAGCTCAAGTGGTTCCGAAACTTTTTTTAGTTTCCCATTTGATTAACACACAAAAAAATCTATTTTCGTGTCAATTCATATAGTTCTATAGTTAATGAATACTTTTCAAGAAGATATTGACTTGTAAACAATTTTTGAAATCCTTTATCCAAAAAAAAGTAATAAATTAAAATTATAAAAATAATAAAATATGATACTTACTCTACAACCAAAAAACTAAAAAAAAGTTTCGGAACCACTCAGCCTTGACATGCGAAATTTTTCGAGCGGGGAATCTCTTTGTGTTGACGAGAACTATCCGTTAGAAACGTAGCCAGAAATCGTTTTTTTTTTTGTGACACACCCTAATATACATATAAAAGCATTTGGAGGTAAGACATGAAACTTAAATTCATTATCCTACAGTTGAAACGCGTACTAAATAAGCAATTATAATTTTTTTGTTTCTTTCTATTCTCAGATAATGGTGTTAAGACTGGACAAATAAATAATGCTATAGTATTCATGATAGCAAAAGATGGTTTGCCTTTAAATACAGTGGAAAAAACAGGATTTAATTACCTGATGAAAACTGTGGTACCACTGTACAAAATTCCAGCTAGAAAAACAATAACGTATATGATTGACGATAAGTATGATGTTCTTTCAAGTCAGCTTGAACTAAAAATAGAAGAAGTAGAAGCGTTAAGTTTAACTGCAGATGTTTGGACTGACCCGCATAATAGCCAGAGCTACATGGGCTTAACTGGCCATTTTATACATGAAAATAAATTAATGAGCATAGTTTTTGGTGTATCTGCTCTTACAGAACCTCACAATGCTGAATACTTAGCTCATGTAATTACGATGATGGCAGATAAGTGGAACATAAAGAGTGATAAAGTGATATCATTCATTACCGATAATGGCGCAAATATTGTCAAAGCTGTTACACTTGTTTATGGCAAAAATAAGCATATGCCGTGTTTCGCTCATACATTAAATCTAGTGGCATCGAAGCCATTTGATAATAAAGATGGATTAGAAGAAGCCAAAAATTTGTTAACAGCTGTTAAAGAACTTACTACATACTTCAAGCACAATACAAATCGACGGCTGAGCGGAACAACATCGTATCTCAGAATTTGGTTCAACAATATCGTATCTCAGAATTTGTTCCAAAAACATCGTATCTCAGAATTTGCTCCAAAAACATCGTATCTCAAAATTTGGTCCAAGAACATCGTATCTCTGTGTAGAGGGTATAGGAGATACGATGTTGTTGGACCAAATTTTGAGATACGATGTTTTTGGAGCAAATTTTGAGATACGATGTTGTTCCGCTCAGCCGTCAAAATGCTGTTGACTCTTTGGAGAAAGCTCAGGAACACAAAGCAAAGCCTTTGAAACTTATCCAATCTGTTTGTACCAGATGGAATTCAGTTTTTCACCAGCTGGAACGATTTGTTGATTTATCTGAAATAATTGCGCCAATATTACTGAAGTACCCGAAAGCACCTACGATGTTAACTGCAAGACAATTAGAATATATAAAAGACCTAATAAATATACTGAGACCGTTAGAAAGAATTACAAAAGAAATATCAGGACAAAATTATGTTACTGCGAGCAAAATCATACCAATTGTATCTATAATGCAATGAGAACTTCAACTGACGTTGGTGCTAAAACAAAAATTTTGATTGTTGAAGGCTTGAAAAAAAGATTTGGGAATGTTGCAAAGGTTCATTTATTAGCAGCGGCAACAATTTTAGATCCTAGATTCACAAAATTCATTTTATTGATCATGTAGCCTGTTCCCGAGCGATAGATAGAATCAATACTTTGATTCTAGATATTCAATCACAGCAATAACTTCCGCAAGATAAGAGTGAAGAAAATGAAGAAGAAGAAAAAAATGATGCAGGAAAAGGAATTTGGAATTTTCACAAGTTACTTGTGAAAAAGCAGCTCTCTTCATGCAACACGCTTGCCCAGGAAAGTCAGGGTTTGAACGAAGAGTTTAAACACTACTTATCGCAGGCAGTAGTGCACCTTAATTATGATCCTATACTCTACTGGCAAGAACTGAAAAATTCTATTTATCATCACGTTTACTCAACAGCTATGAAGTATATGTGTATCGTGGGATCATCTGTACCTTGTGAGCGACTGTTTTCAATGGCTGGCAATATTGCCAGTGATGAGCGAAGCCGTTTGGAACCCGCTAGACTTGACAGACTTTTGTTCTTGAAAAGCTTGGACACTAAATACTGGGAACTGTGAATTTTATAATTTTTCAAGTATTTAATATTATGAAATTTTTTTTATCTTAAGTAGAAGTTCTTATACATGTAACATTTAAGTACAGTTGTAATTGTTTAATTCATTGAAAGTGATTAGAGATTGATTATTTTAGTGTCTTCCATGTTTTCTATAATTACATTCATATTATGTCATAAATACGATCTTATAAAGTAAGTCGATAAAAAATCGATTTTCGTGAGATCGATTCTTAAAATTTCGATTTTTCTATGGATCGATTTTTCATACTTCGATTCGAATCGATTTAAAGATCGATCTTTTTTCGGGAGAATCGCCTTCCCTACTCGGGAGAAGAGAAGAATAATAGGAGTAGCTGAAAACTTTTCAATTAATTGGTAATGCAAACTTCGATATAATTTGCGGAGCCGAAATTGTTGAGATCAGCACCGGTATTTTCTACAGTAACGTTTAATAATTATTTCTACTTGTTCGTCTTACGACATCGAGTTTCCGAGGTTATGAGAATTATCTGCTACATTGGACATTTTCGAGGTTCTGAAAATTATCTGTCACATTGGTCACGATGATTAACAATGCACATGAATAAGTCCGGCTTGTGTCGTAGGATACTTTTCGTAGACTTACTTCTCATTTTTATTTCTCACAATAGGCGAACTCTTAGGCGAGTGTGAACAATCGCATTAAGGATGTTCCAGCCGTACAATAGTATACAAAAGTTTGAGTCCTGTCGGTACAGATCGAACGCGGGAACACATGCTCGTTCGAGTGAAAGTTGCTGCTATTACTGTACACACATACCCTCATGCCATGTGTACGTGTACACTCACACTAGCACAGGCTCGGCCGCCTTTTCTTTCAGCATTGCCACGTCTACCGAACTATAGCTCTTCGACTATCGAGTCAATGAAAAGGCGATCCCCCAAAAGCACCTCGGGTGCAAAAACCTTGCGCCAAGTACATTAAAACGTAATAGTTAGCAACAAAAGCTTCTTAAAAAAATTATCGCAGAAGTAGCATTTGATCTACAAAAGAATTGAAATCAATGGACGTTGCCAAGTACAATCAAATTTGGTTACAATTAATTCCGGACATCTCAATATAAACAACATGCGTAACACATAATGACATGCAGCATACGTACTCATAAGAACAGATCAATTAAAATTAAACTTGAGAAAAAAAAGAAACGAAAAAAAAATTTGGAGGTAGTGGTACTTGGCGGGCATTTTTGGCTGTAAAATAATTTAATTTATATTTTCTTGTAATTTTTACAAAAATGCCCGCCAAGTACCACTACCTCCAAATTTTTTTTTCGTTTCTTTTTTTTCTCAAGTTTAATTTTAATTGATCTGTTCTTATGAGTACGTATGCTGCATGTCATTATGTGTTACGCATGTTGTTTATATTGAGATGTCCGGAATTAATTGTAACCAAATTTGATTGTACTTGGCAACGTCCATTGATTTCAATTCTTTTGTAGATCAAATGCTACTTCTGCGATAATTTTTTTAAGAAGCTTTTGTTGCTAACTATTACGTTTTAATGTACTTGGCGCAAGGTTTTTGCACCCGAGGTGCTTTTGGGGGATTTCATAACTTTTTGTACCCATTTGATTTTCTTAACCGTTTCTGTTAAATGGTATTTTTCAGAACATGATTCATTCCTATAGATCTAACTGTTATGAGTTCTATTCAAAGTGTTTCAGTGATAAAGTGGTGTTGTTGCTGATAACTGAAAAATGAACTGTAATGACAAGCCTCAAGCCCCGTTAGCTTTAGGTTCCATCGTGGATATCGTAGACTTACTTTCGATAAAAATTGAATGTCACGTTAATGTGATTATGTAATCGATAGACTAACAAGGAGAGTATCAGACCTGGGAGTCATAGATTTGGATCAAACTTCTAGAGTTAGGTATTTCGTCAGATAAAAACATGAAACTCATGCCGTTCTCTTAATTCTAACGAGCTCGTGTCTTTTTCGTGAACTCAAAGTTCTGGTACTACCGATCAATTCCTGATTTTTTCTGATAATGTTAAAAAATAAACAAATTCCAGCACTTTGAGAGTTAAAAATGTAGTTTGGCTGTATGTAATTGTGATTATTTTAGTGATTCAATTTTAATAAGCATTTAAGCCTCGCACCGATGATGAAATTATACTTTCTTAGCTTATGATTTTCGCTCTGAAAAATTCGCTGCGTAGCAAGGGTTGTCCAAAAAGCTTTAAACTGACAGAACAAAGTTGAAAGAATGTTGAAAGAAAATTTTAAAGCATTCTATTGAAAAAAAATTTTATAACAATTTACTGTAATTTTCTGTTGCTGAATAATCAGAAAATAAAAGTGAAAACTCTTCTTGAGATTGTGCTGTGTTGATGCGTTTTGAACATCATTTCAAATTAGCACTCTCAAGCTTATACTCTCCGGTCAACTTTCAAAGACAATATCATGGGCTACGTAGGACTATAATCTCATTATCAAAGGCTCGAATACTGATCAAATTATCTTGAACTAGCAAAATGATCACAATTACATAGCAAAATTACATCTGTATTAACTTTTTTTGTTACATTTCTAGTCCTTAGTCCTTTATCTTGCTCATTTAATTATCATCAGCCACATTGCATGCATTGATAGCTCCTAGTGCAAAAGACGTTTCACAGAGCACGGTGACTTAATTCACATTATTCATTATATTTGGCATTTAGTTACAAATACCTGATTGCATTTTTAGTAACGATGTTATCTGCCTAGGTATTGGTATAGAATACATATGTCAGTACTTCATACACGACATTTGAACCGTGGAGCATCTCTCTATCGTCGATAACTAATAGATCGCATAGTTTTTCTCTTTTTGATCACATTCATTTACATTTCCTCAAGGCTTGTAACAAGCTCCGTAACTGATTTATTTATCTACAGATAGGTTGATATGCAGATACGATTAATTTTATTTTATTGCCGTAAATACTTTTTTGACATTGCAAAAATATTCAATTTTATGTAAACCACCTTCTATTATCAAAGAAATGAGTATTCAAATAAATGTGGGTATTCCACTGCTGACCCTTTGTTCTGTGTAAATCGCGATCAATCCTGACAGATAATTCTCATAACCTCAAAGGGTCGATCTCTTGAAATAAACGAGAAGACGGATATGATTATTTTTCCATAGGACTCCACTGTAATATAATGAACAACTATCGCTTTCCAATTTTTTCAAAGTAAATTTAGTTATTACTCTATATTTGATATGATTCTCGTCCTCATTCCCCACAACTGTCATCAAAAATACGACAAATAAAGCACGATTATGCTGCCTCTTGTGGGCCATGGAGAGCGTTATTGTATCGTAGACCGACGAACTCGCTTTGATTTTATTTAATTATTTCTATGTGTATAACTTTCGTCTAGCTGTGGGAAACATTATCTCTCCACTCCTTATAGCCTTTGCGGTAAAAAAGATTGTCTAATCTCGCGCCGCACTTCAAAAAAAGTCTGTAAATTTTTATGATTTTTGATCTATGTTCGAATATCTTCAATCAACGCTGGCGCTAACCGATGCGCCATCTAGCAACTGACTCCCGTACGTGGTAGGTCTCTACTAAGGAAGGCGACTCTACTAATTTTTGGCGCATAGGTTTTGGTCTAAGCGATCTGACTGAAGAAGGAGACGGTGAAAAATTCGTGATGAAAACGGGTATTCTCAAAGCGTTGATTAATCATATCTCAGGTCTCCGTTCATCGATTTCATCGAGATAGGGCTTAAATTGAAGCTTTTCATGGCTACATTCTACAATAAATATTGCAAATCCGTAGATATCGCGAGGCGTAAGAAATTAAGAAAATATTGTCCCCCCACTACAGCGGTTAGTTCCCGTTCGGGTATATAGACTCGGCAGAGTCTCGCGCCGCGCGTTTAAAAATTCTTTTTAATGTACTTGGCGCGAGACTCTACCGAGTCTCTTGATACGCTGCTCTCATTGAGTGGGAATCTTACAGTTCATAAAGACTTTGGTATTAAAATTGATTATTGCATGAACAATTTGAGTTCGTCTAGTCCGATTAATTCGTTAGTATTAATGTATAAAGCACACAAACGATAGAGTCACTACAAACAAACACCTATATTGAGACTATGAAAAAATGTCAACACATAGAATCACACGAAATTCTTTCGGTCCTTCGGTGGTCGAATTGGATAAGGCGTCGCAGTACAGATGCGAAGGTCCCGGTTCGAACCCGGGCCGAAGGAATTTTTACTTGATGAGAATTTAGAATGTTCTTTTCGGTTTTTTCTGTCTTCTATAGATTACGCTGCTCTCATTGAGTGGGAATCTTACAGTTCATAAAGACTTTCGTAAGAGTTTAGTATTAAAATTGATTATTGCATGAAAAATTTGAGTTCGTCTAGTCCAATAAATTCGCTAGTATTAATGAAAAGGCGATAACTTTACATTCACTTTTCTCGGAAACGATACGGTAAATTTTTTCAGATTGGTGGACAATCATTGTCATATACAGTACAACCCCGAATAACCGGGGGCGTCGGGACCGGGAGGCCCACGGATAACCGAAACCACGCTTAATCCGAATTGGACGTCACGACTTTTTATTTCGACTGGTAAAATTCCGATTTAATCACACAAAGTTAATGAATATTACATACTAATATTATATCGTTAGCTGTATAGAAAAGTCACGTAACTACCAAAAAGTAAAAAAGTTCAGAAAAAGCATGACGTATCTCCAGAAAATAATTATTTGATTATCACTCAAATTTTCAACACATGACAATTTTGGTAGTTACGTGACTTTTCTATTTAGCTAACGATATAAAGCTCTAATTTCTGTCCGATATTGCATTACACTTTACTCTTGTTTGATAATAATAGCTCAGGTTGGCGAACAATTACTGACAGGCGAACGTCAGATTGCAACATACTACATGTATTTTGATAAATGTAGTAATGGAGTAATTGATACAATGTAAGATTGTATCAGGACAAGCGCCGAGACCGTAAGCGAGCGTCGACGGGTCCCGCGCGTCGCGGGAACGACCGTGCTTGATGCGCACGGGAATCGCAGCGACGCACGGTTGATCCGCTCCCCGGATAACCCGACCCCAGTTAATCGGGGTCTTACTGTACTTATAAACTTAAGGCGGGGCTGTAGGCGATTTTTACCGACATCAACTATTCTTTCGAATATCTCCGAAACGGAGGGTCCAATCGGATTGTCCTTTGGGCAGTCGATGTTTGACGCGGAATGAATTCGATCTATCATGAGAAATTCAGCAAAATAATAAAAAATTTTTTTCTTTCAATCGCAAAGTGTGGGCGTGCCACCTATTTCGACTTATATCAAGGCCTATGCATCGAAAATGGAAAATCAGCTGCCTGAGCCCGATTCTGTATAAAATTCCGAACACAACCATCCGAAAACATCTTTGTTTTCGACAACGATAAAGACGTAAGAAGTATTCTACGAATTTGTGGTAATTAGCAAATGTCAACGGCTGGAAGCAGCCATTATATTAGTTATATATTAGTTCCCAAAACGCCTGTAGGACGTCGCCGCGCGCGAGTTTTCTGCTTCTCGTTCCACCACCACTGTTACGTTGGTATGCTGGTACCACGTGATTCGACGCGCAGTCAGAGATGATTTGAAGACTAACGGAACGTATACTCACGATATAATACTTTTCAATGATTTCTGCAATATCTTGGTAAGTGAAAATATTTAATCGATTCATAATTGAGCATTTTGTTCATTTATTTTCATTATCCTACAATTTTTCCATGGATTTTCAATACAATTATATGAAATAATATGTGAACAGTTGTACTGCATATAATATAATTTCATGCTATACATCAGTCGTATTATTCATTATATAAAATCATATGAAAATACATATGATATACGATCTATACGTATAATATGACCATGGTTGGTAGAATATTCGTACTTATAGATTGGTTCCAAATAATTGAAAAAAAAAATATCTTACGATCGGCAGCTCTCCTTCTCAACCAGTGTTGCTAGTCGCTTATTACATTTAAAATACCCATTTAATTACACATTACCGAAGTAATGCGTAATATTACACATTACCAAAGTAATGGGTGATTAAGTAAAAATTAAATTACCCATTGAATAAAAATTTAATCATACGTTACCAAAATAATAAAATATGTATGAGAACTAATAATATTCAGGCTATAGTTCTTCTATACATACATGATTATTTTGGTAACGCGTAATTAAATATTTATTCAATCACCCATTACTTTGGTAATGTGTAATTTTACTCATTACTTCGGTAATGTGTAATTGAATGGGTATTTTGAATGTAATAAGCGACTCGCAATACTGGTTGAGAAGGAGAGCTGCCGATCGTAAGATATTTTTTTTTTCAATCATTTGGAACCAATCTATAGATACGAATATTCTACCAACCATGGTCATATTATACGTATAGATCGTACATCATATGTATTTTCATATGATTTTATATAATGAATAATACGACTGATGTATAGCATGAAATTATATTATGTGCAGTACAACTGTTCACATATTATTTCATATAACTGTATTGAAAATCCATGGAAAAATTGTAGGATAATGAAAATAAATGAACAAAATGCTCAATTATGAATCGATTAAATATTTTCACTTACCAAGATATTGCAGAAATCATTAAAAAGTATTATATCGTGAGTATACGTTTCGTTAGTCTTCAAATCATCTCTGACTGCACGTCGAATCACGTGGTACCAGCATACCAACGTAACAGTGGTGGTAGAACGAGAAGCAGAAAACTCGCGCGTGGCGACGTCTTACAGGCGTTTTGGGAACTAATATATAACTATATAATGGCTGCTTCCAGCCGTTGACATTTGCTAATTACCACAAATTCGTAGGATACTTCTTACGTCTTTATCGTTGTCGAAAACAAAGATGTTTTCGGATGGTTATGTTCGGAATTTCATACAGAATCGGGCTCAGGCAGCCGATTTTCCATTTTCGATGCATAGGCCTTGATATAAGTCGAAATAGGTGGCACGCCCACACTTTGCGATCGAAAAAAAAAAAAATTAATTATTTCGCTGAATTTCTCATGATAGATCGAATTCATTCCTCGTCAAACATCGACTGCCCAGAGGACAATCCGATTGGACCCTCCGTTTCGGAGATATTCGAACGAATAGTTGATGTCGGTAAAAATCGCCTACAGCCCCGCCTTAAGGCGGCTCCCTACTCAATTATGATCTTTTCTGAAAACATTGTGCAAAACAGTGCTATTAAACGGAATATCTCTGCCCGGGCACCGAAAACGGAAAAAAGAGATACGTCGCGCAATTCTATGTGCAATTTCGAACACGTACATCCGAAAACATGTTCATTTTACGCTAAAATAGAGAAACGCTGTATGAAACAAGCTTTTTTGACATTCGGCGATTTTCAAACGCTCGAAAACATGGCGACTCGTCGCGTTTGGACTTTTCGACGACGCCTCCGAGATGGCGTGACGCACGAATCTGGTAGAACGGGTAAAGTAGTCGCTCGTATAGAACACCATGCTACACGATCTCTGTTCGAAGCTGATTTTGTCCAGTGAAGGACCAGTGTATCGAACAGTGATCGTGTAGCATGATGTTCTATACCAGCGACTGTTTTACCCGTTCTACCAGATTGGTGCGTCACGCCATCTCGAAGGCGTCGTCGAAAAATCCAAACACGACGAGTCGCCATGTTTTCGAGCGTTTGAGAATCGCCAAATGTCAAAAAAGCTTGTTTCATACAGCGTTTCTCTATTTTAGCGTGAAATAAACATGTTTTGGGATATATGTACGTGTTCGAAATTGCACATAGAATTGCGCGACGTATCTCTTTTTCCCGTTTTCGGTGCCCGGGCAGAGATATTTCGTTTAATAGTACTGTTTTGCACAATGTTTTCAGAAAAGGTCATAATTGAGTAGGGAGCCGCTTTAAGTCTAGTTTTTGAAGTAGATGTCAAGAACCGTTTGCGAGAAAATGAACAAAAACTACTCTTTTAGCTACCGCGCCCTATGCTTTACATGTTAATTTTTTGATTTTCAAACTTAATTGTCTTTGTTTCTTTACGGTAAAGCGAGCTGAAATTTAAACCACAAGTAGGTTTTGTCATAACAAATCGATTGCACAAATCATTTTCCGATTCTCAAGAAATCGAAAATTGGCTGGAACATCCTTAAGTATACATACAGTGCAAAACGTCATGCTTCGTAGAATGCGTTTATGTGTTTCAGACAACTGAAATCATACCTCAAGGTTTGTAAATACCGTGTAAATGTGTCTAGATCGCAGCAATGGGACGAAGGAAATTTCGCCTATATAAGTGATTATCACCTGACCAAGTTTTATAACAAAGGCATTTTGATGGATGAGCACGCTGATTTATTTGTGTATTTATTTGAAGACTATGAATAGATTTGTTGTTTAGAATTTTATCCAATTTATAGGTTAGCTTTATGATGTATTATAGAAAGTGATCCGTACGCATAATGCAATTGAGTTGCGATAGGAATGTTCAATTCCTCGAATCAAAGCTAAGCGACACTATTTTCAGATCGTTCCTCGCATTACAGTTGTGGGTAGTATGATTGAGGTTACAATTAGTGACCCTCAGTCTGAAAAAAAAATCAGATTTCTTTAGATTTATATTATTTAATTATTCTATCGTTTTCACTGCATTCAGGGTGGCCACTTACATGGAAAACCTGGAAAACCGGGAAATGTCAGGGAATTCGGGATGGTATGGAAAAGTTAGGGCAATGTCAGGGAATTCCATACCTGGTCAGGGAATTTATGTCTCACGGTGACGAGTACGCTATTTGATTTTTTTTTTCTTGTGCCAACATAGTTTGATAATCCATCCAATAATAAGAAAAACAAATTTTCGAGACGTACGTGTTGGTCCGCAAATCTCAAGTAGCCAATTACTATCGCCACTCTTTCTCACCGCGGACTTTGTTGATCATTATTGATTTCGCTCTTAGAGCATATAATACATGGAGGGAGCCCTCTGGCCGAAAAGCGGGAAGACAGAGAGGGAAACAGTAACATGAGAACCTGTCTCTCTCTAAGCCAGGAGCGTAGCGTGGTAAATTTAGTGCCCACGTCAGAACCTAATAAAAATTTTGCATCACGCTTCGGAGACTGTATGTTACTTTTATCAAAGTATATATTATATTATTGTACCAGTTTCTTATGTCGCTCCTCTACGAAAACGCACTGTATATTAGGGTGGGCCAAAAAACACTTTTAATTTTTTTTTCTTTAGTTACCATGAAAATATCGTCAAAGATGACGAAAAACAAATTCTGGTGAGGTTTGAGCTCTTAATATTAATATTAGGAGGTCGCTCATCGTGATTTTTGATTTCCCATTTAAATAACACGGGAAAATTTTTTTTTTTATTTGGAATTTTATTGCGCACGAACGAATTATCGGCCAGTGGAATTGAATACATATACTTGTAGGGAATTAAACGATCTACAAAAAAGATCTGATATGATTTTTTGTTCTATGTACATAAAAGTCATCATTTACAATTTGAGGTTGAACTTTAACCTCGAATAACTTCCAAACGAGTCGAGTAAGCAAAAAATCATATCAGAAAAAAACAGTCCCGAAAAATTTTAGCTCGATACGAGAATATTTAGAGCTGTCTCAATCGACATATAGGTCGGTATTTCCAATGTGCTCATTATATTCGCGAATATATAGATGAGGCATTACGGCAATGACTGATTAAACGTTTTAATATGAAAAAAACGCAATCTTTATTCGTAGAATGTTATTAGATCAAGAAGAAAAGAAATTAGTTCAAAAGAGAAAAACATATAAAAAATCTTCATATGTATCTGTATCAAATTGTGAACTAATAACATTCGACAAATGAAGATTCCGTTGATAATCAGGACACATCACAATTTCTAATTACTTCTAGTAAACGTCATTTCTTCCTAAGGGGACCAGTACAGCTTGGTTTGGGAAATTGGGAGTACTCCAAAATTCATTTATTTGTCAACCAAATGTTACGTCCCAGACTTCACCTTCCTCATCTTTCACCTACATCCGGTCACCCTATCTATAATTTCCTCTAGCCTCCAAGCAACTAGATAATCCGCTGAGTATGCATCCGGTGGCCTGATGCATCCTCAGCTACACGTGGCCTCCCACCTTACCTAAATCCCTAGTTTACTTTATTCCTCTAATCCCTCACCACGACACTTCTTCGGCAACCATCTACCTAACTACTTCTTCCTTCTTCGGCAACCATCTACCTAACTACTTCTTCCTTCTACGTCAACCATCAACCTATTCACTTCACTCTAAATCAATCTTCCTTATTCCTAATCATCATCACCAAACTTCTCTAAGAACGACACTCTATTTCCTAACTCAAAACCTTTCCTTTCCAATCACCCATTCATTACTCTTCACTAACCATTCACGAGTACAAGTTTAATTGTTATCAATAAACATAAAGTATCATTTACTCACTACAAATCATTCAATCACCTGCCATACCACTTCCCTTAGTTGTGCGCCCGCACGTAAAGCGGGAGCGAACCCCATAATATCTATCCATACGGCAACAACATTCTCGTTGTGACCCCATACGGACATCACACAAAGTTTATTTCACATCGAAAAAAAATTTTCTTCGAAAAACTTTGTCATCAGGTTTCAGGCACATCGTTGGTCCAATTCAACCTATCAAGGTCTTGCTTTCTTCAGACAGCAATTCTACATCGTATGAACCTAGGGATTGGTGAAAAAAATTCATGTAAAAAGTTACGGCCAATTATTAGAAATGTCCAATGTTTAGGCTACTAATTTGCAAATAACTTAGCGAAAACGAAATTGTAAAAAAATTCCCACGTTCACACGATGAGGATTTATTTTCTGAACAAAATGAGCCCTTAATGACCTTGATCGAAACAACGATGTGCCTAAAATCTTAGGACAAGCTGGGTTTTCGAAGAAAATTTTTTTTTTCATGTGGAATAAACTTTGGCTGAGAAATAAATGCATTTTGGAGTACTCCGAATTTCCAAAACCAAGCTGTAGTAGTCCCCTTAATCACTACGCTTAAATAAATACAAGCATTTTACTAATATTTTATTGTGTTCCGCATCCATCACTCAAGCTGAATCATGCGCATGTATTTTTGTTCCCTTAATAAGAAATTTATAGTAACACTATAGAAAATCCGCTTGCGATTTTCTGGTGCCACTCATAGTTTTGTTAAAATTAACGAATTCATTGTTTTTGAAAGAAAAATATACAAATATCATTTCCCGGTCAATTATAAATGCGATCGAGATACAGTATTATCATTGGAACTTAAAGAACAAACCTATGAATTCTCAATTATTCATATTAAAACGTTCAATCGGTCATTGCCGTAATGCCTCATCTATATATTCGCGAATATAATGAGCAGATTGGGAATACCGACATTGAGACAGTTCTAAATTTTCTCGTATCGAGCTAAAATTTTGCAGGAATGTTTTTTTCTATCTGAATTAATGTTTTCCATCGATGGAACTAGAAAAAAGAAGAAAAAAAAAGCAAATCGACCTATATGTCGATTGAGCCAGTTCTAAAAATTTTTGTATCGAGTTGAAATTTTGAGGGGATTATTTTTTCTATCTAAACTAACGTTTTCCGTCTGTAACGTCCAGGATGGTAAATTTGTGGGTTCAACCCTGTTTTACACTAAAAATAGCTGGAGATGAGAGTGGAAGGGGCAATGATGCTTTAGAATGAATTCGTTGATGATGATTTTTATTGGTTCAAGTATGAGTGTGTGTATGGTTGAACAAGTTTTGAGTAAAGTGAGTGACTGATGATGATGTGTATAAGGTAGGAATGTCAGAGAAGGAGTTTACAGTGTGAAGATCGAAGTTGAAGTGTTTTGTGGAAAAGTCGAAGAAGAAGTGTATGGTTGGAAGGTCGAAAAAGAAGTGTCTGAATAATGAGTGATGAGAATTGTAGCTAAGGTAGGGATGCAAAAGTGCGGATGTAAGCATAAAGTGTGATTCCCAGGGCTTAGTAGTACAGCGATCAGGTGAGGATGAGAGGATAGCTGGAATAGAGATAAGAGCAGACGGATAGCTTCGTGGTAGTTGCATACGTGGGAATAGAAAGATTGTAGAGGAGAAAAGGAGGCACGTTCGGGTGGTGAGGCCCGGACGTAACACGTCGATGGAGCGCAAAAAAAAAAAAAAAAATTTTGTTGCCGGACACCCTAATATATATATATATATATATATATATATATATATATATATATATATATATATATATATATATATATATATATATATATATATATATATATATATATATATATATATATATATATATATATGTATATGTGTATATATATATATATATATATATATATATATATGTGTATATATATATATATATGTATATATATATGTATATATATATATATATATATATATATATATATATATATATATATATATATATATTTGTGTATATATATATATATATATATATATATATATATATATATATATATACCGTGAAGATTCGTGGAAGGTTTCCATGCCAAATCCCGAAAATAGCCGAACGTACGCCCTAGCATATGCAACTGAGCGTACATTTCGTATATATATCACTCTTTTCGAAATTCGCGGCTTGACGGCTAGCTGTCAGCTGAGTTATAGCCTCTATGTCCATTGTCTTCGATGTTTATGGGTTAGGGTTAGGTGCAAAATGTTAAATCGGCTGCGTGACTTGGATCAGTTCGATTCGAACCGATCGCACTGATCCATCAACCGATTTCGAATGTTTACGTGTTATTATTCGTACAATGGAATTATTTAATTATCTCGCCTGTCCGAGTAGTGATTTCTGCGAGGTTATAATGCCTCTCCCTGCAACACGGATGAGTGCTTAGCAGTGATCTACGTTTTTGCATGTCTGAATCATTGGAATTTGCAGTAAACGATCACAGGTAAGGCTCAATACAATAATAACTCATTTGATCACTTTTCACGTATGTCGTATTTTTGTATGTCCGCTACCATTTCACATGAGTAAATAAAATCATATTCTCTAATTTCATTCAGCATTTTATTTCACCGAATACCCTAATTGATTTGCAATTACTGATCACAACGTTTCTAAGCATATCCCGCTACTTAATTTTTGCGTTCCACAGGTGCCTGCATGAAATCCGGCATCAACGTCCTACGTCCCATCCAACATCTTCCCTGCTCGATAAAGTAGCGATCACCATCAAGATTACACCGATTCACAAGCTCGTATCATTACCGTGCAGAATTCCTTTTAATGGTACTGACTATGAGAGGGTAAACAAGAATATGTGTCACACTGTGTCCTACACAAGTGTGGTCTAACGTTAAGATTTGATTCGCATCGTGTTACAATCAATATCAATAAAACAATCATTCTTATTTAATTTGCAGTCGTTGCCGATTCACAAGTTACCCATCCCTGCCCTGTGGTCTATGTAGTTGTTGTGGAACTTTTTGTTTAAATTTCATGGACCGCTGTCAGTATAGCGATGCACAGCGAAGGTTGACGTAGAAACTGAACTGTTTCGAAGCACAAACAATTTTAGATTCACTCCTGTTCGAAGCATAATGAGCGGAACCTAAGAAGCGATAGGGCGATAAGCATACTAGTAATCATAATATCATTATCCATCAATGGGTTTTGTAGTTGATTTATTATAAGCATAATTTGCTATACAATTACGTGATTCATGAATAATTTTTTCGAACAATTACAGTGTCCTGTACTCCTAAAAATCATGAATTAATAACGAAACATTTATAAACCATTCGTGCAACAGTTTCTTTACAAATATTCGAAATAAAACCTTTGCTAATTACTAAAATAGTATTTAAAAATATAATGCTATGATCGACTCTGTAAGACTGATGTATATTTACTATGAGAATGTATTCATTGACCGAATTATTAATAAAAGTTATTCAAAGCAAAAAATTATATCTCTAACATCTGTCCATACATCGAGCCCAATGAAAGTCGATCACGCAACTTGAACCCTACGCTGAAATCTGCATTCGCTAACTCTGCTAAGAATACTATAGGTGTAGGTATAATAAATAAATCATCATCTGAGACATGAATATCCAAAATAGTATGTTAAATACTAGCATATCATTAATTTAATGATACAGATTTAAGGTGGGGCTACACGATTTGTTTAAACTTGTCTGAACACCGAATGTAATCTAAGATCCAAAAACACTGTTTATAAGAATTGCAGGAACACATAGATTATTACTTTAAATTTAAGTGACACGTGTCATAGCATGTTGTATGAAAGTGACACAGTACTTCAACTTTTCCATCTAATTTTAAACTCGTGCCATTTACAGAATGTTCATCATAACGGATTTCCATTGTGTATGATTTAACGTTTGCCTAAAGAACCCTATAACGTTTGCGCTTGACCATATAATTATAGTACGAAATTCGTCTTTCCTAAGTTTTTTATTTTTGTCACATTATAGAAAATAAAAACTTGATTGAACAACCAGTATTCGTTTATTTAAATAAAAAAGGAATAGCAATACAAATGTCGTTCATACAATACTCATTAAACGTAAAACGACCAGTACAGATTGAGTTTCAAGCATAAAAATGCCTAAATAATAATATGGTTGTGTATATAGTCAAAGCAAATTAAAATAACTACAAAATACGTTAAACGTATATTATTATGTTTCTTAAAATTTATAAAACGGAATGAAAATACGTATATGGGTTACAGGAAGATATTTAATACCGAAAAGACAAGCGTCGTAAAATGTGCCAATGAATATTAAAATGAGTTGATGTGTTATGTGTTATGAAAAAAATATTAAACGCTACAGTGACACCGGTCGGTAAATTTCGAATTTCCCGGTGAAAGAGAAAATATGCACTGTGAAATTCTACGTTTTTCGGAAGATATTGCGCGAATGAAACATGCTGACTACAGCAATTCATGGTACCATGCGTTTGTGAACGACCACGTGCTGTGAATATAACCTGCACGATATCCTATGGAGAAGACCGCGTGCTGTGTGCCATTGCAGGTAAAAGCCGGTGTAAATCTTTCGTCATGGTAAGTGTATCGTACTTATCGTTCGGTCTATTCATAAATTTATTAAGAATAGATCATTACCAAGCAGAATTATTGTTTCAATTAGGTGTAGATAATCACGAAAACTGTCGAGATATTTATTGTCTTGTCGTAAGCCCAAAGTGACTATGTTATTTGTATGTAATTTTTACTTATTTTTTTAAAAGATCGAAGTTATACAGTACAATGATGATTATCCGAACTAATTGTGAACGGGCGACGTTCGAATAATCAAAAATTAGGATAATCAAACGACAAATTCCACCGAAAATACGCTGATTTGTTCAAAGTTGTTGAAGTATTTCATTTATTTGGAGAAATACATAGATTAGATTATGATCATGATAGAATATATTCATTTAAAAATAATTAACATCAATATAGTATTAATACGGTAATATACATTTTCTCTATTTTTTATTTATTTTATTTTTTTTCAAACAATTCTACGATTGTCTTCTGTTTTCTGATACAATATCGTTTTTTCGCGGCCACATCTCGCAATACATATTCGCTCTACTTCTTTTATTTTTTTGATTCAAATTATAGTTCATATCATAGTATGTTTAATTTAAAATTCGGATAAACTAAATTTAATGTACTTGGCGTGAGACTCTGTCCAGTCTCTTGATAAAAAAAAAAAATGAGAACAAAAAATTAAAAAGGAACAACGAATAAAAATTAGTGTTGAGCTCTGAGGAATTCTTCATCATAAATTAAATTTTTGAGGATGAAACCGTTTATTTTAAAGTTCGGATAAACTACATTTAATGTATTAATACTAGCGAATTTATCAGACTAGACGAACTCAAATTTTTCAATGCAATAATCAATTTCAATACTAAAGTCCTTATGAACTGTAAGATTCCCACTCAATGAGAGCAGCGTAATCTACAGAAGACAGAAAAAAAAAAAAACATTTACAGTACATTTAATGTACTTGGCGTGAGCCTCTGTCGAGTCTCATGATAAAAAAAAATGAGAAAAAAAATTAAAAAGTTGAAAAATGAGAAAACGAAATGAAAAAGGAAAAAAATTAGAAAAACAAAATGGAAAAGAAAAAAATTTAGAAAAAAAATTAAAAAGGAAAAAAATTAGAAAAAAAATTAAAAAGGAAAAAAATTATAAAAAAAAATTAAAAAGGAAAACAAAGGAGAAAAAAAACTTAAAAATGAAAAATATGAGAAAAAAAATTTAAAAGGGAAAAAAATGAGAAAAAAAAAATTAAAAAGGACAAACGAATGACATAATCATGAGTTAAATTTTCAGGACGAGACCGTAGACCACGTCTGTATCCAGCGCCTAGTCGTGTTTCAAAAATTTCTCATCTAGATCATCTCCATTGAAGATATAGCACTTGGACCCGTGTAGCTGTTGGTGAATTTGTAAAATGATTAACAGACTCATGAGGATATGCAGAACTCATCAGTGTACAAGTTTTATCTAGTGCTGGGAGTTCTATTTTTCACATTGGATTATCAATCGCATTAGGCACAAAATTACTTCAATTTAGTCAACTTTATATTTATGTATGTTGACTTAAAAATTTTCTTTCACAGATCGTTACAACCATGACAGCTTCTAGCTCTACCTTTTTAGAGGTGCTCGAAGTGTCCACCACCAGCATGTACGCAATCATGCAATCGATCGTGGTAACTCCCGATCGAGTTTCGGATTTGTAGAGGAGTAATGTTTCCACAAATCACTTGGATCCTTGCCCATAACTCCTCTAGATTTTGGAGTGGTGCCTCTTCATACAATTTATTTTTCAGGTGTGGCCAGAGGAAAAAATCCATTGGCGTCAAGTCTGGGGAGCGTGCGGGCCATCTTACAGGGCCATTACGGCCGATCCAACGCTGAGGAAATGTACGGTCAAGATGTTGGCGTACGGCTACTGTCGAATGTGGTGGAGCTCCATCATGGAGATACCACATCGGACCGTTTAGCTGTTGATGAATTTGTTAAATGATTGATATACCCAAGGGTTATGCAGGACTCCGAGGTGTACAAGTTTTATGTACTGCTGGGAGGCTGATGTTTGAAATTCGTTTATTAATGTAGTATACACAAAAAAAAAAAATTAATTTATCGATTCGACTAGTTACGTATTGTTAATTTCTTCTGTGTTATTTCTTTTATAGAATACTACATCTTGCGGAATGTCAATACATACAGTCTGTTCCACATTCCTCAGGGCTTGACCAACTTCATTTTGAAGCATCTCGAGGTACAGCCCACCGTTGAGATTCCCATTGATTACAAATGGCCCGATTAATGTATCCCCGCAGACAGCGGCATAGAGATTTAGCTTCATGGGGTATTGTGTTCTGGTCTCCATCAATTCGTGTGGATTCTCACGTGACCACCTACGCACATTTTGTCTATTTGGTGTCCCACAGAGTTGTACAGTGCACTCGTCTGCAAAACAGATGCGAGCCAGCATGCCGTTGTCTGCTCTTATACGACCTAACATGTTCAGGCAGTACTCGTTCCTTATTATAAGGTCTGGCGCGAACAATTTTTGGTGCACCTTGATTTTAAACGCATTGTACTTTTCCTGCTTCAGGATTCGGCGCACAGTTGACTTTGCCAGGTGGAGCTCCTGCCCAATCCTGCACGTCTTTGCGCGGCGGTCGACTTCAGCACTTGCACAAATCAGAATACGGTTCTCGTATGAGACTGCCCTAGTCGGATAATGTACCTTCCGATCGCCCTTGGCAACGCTTCCGGTTTCATGGAAGCGGTTAAAAGTTTTTAAAACCGCAGTATGCGTTGGTACAGGCCTATTAGGATTTTCCACAGCAAACTTTGCTCCCACCGCACGCGCACTCAACCCCGACGCAAAATCTAAGACCCACCTAATCCGTTCGGCATCAGTATATACATAGTTTGGCATTACAAATAAGAGTACCCTTACGGCAAAACGAATTGAAAAAAAAAAAAAAAAAAAAAATTAAAAAATTGAAAAATATAAAAAATAACGGAACAACAAACACAAAGAAATTAACGATATGGTATTTACAGTGAATATGAAACAATTATCGAAATAGTAAAAAGAACGGAACAACAAGCAGAAAATTAAACGATATAGGGTGTATTTTACGAAAATATGAAACTATTTGGAAATGAATTGATTTCTGATGCGAACTGTGAATATAGCGTGGCTTCACTCAATTGATACAGATTATTCTGTTTCTAGGTGAAACAAACTATTGAATGTCGAAAAAATGGCATGCTGCAAACAAAAAATACTCACCTGATTGAATTTTAAAGAGTTGTTGGTGAGTGTAGATCAAGTTATCACTGCAATTCGTTAATGGTATGTATAATTTGTTTGAAATTCACATAGGACATTGTTAGATAGTACCAACCCTCTAAATAATTAAATTTCGAATTTTCATATGTAAATTTTACAGACGGATTCATTCATGTCGTAACAATTTTTTGCATCTACAATATTCTAGCACTACAAAAATAAATGTTAATTCATACAAATTTGAAAAAACCGTAATAAGAATGTGTATAATGCCAAGTAAATTTAAAATCGACATGAATGGAAATGACCTGCACATCATTCCATGACGATGCATAGCAGCTTTTAGCATTTTAAAATAAACGCACTTTTCATCACAATGAAACCGTTGAATTTTTGAATTCAAAAAATTTCACGGTACATCATTTTCGAAAAATCGATTTTATAGCATATGATTTATATTTTACCGGATCAATCGTACTAAGTCATTAAATCGCTATCGCAGCTTTGATACAAAGCTGAAAACCTGTAAAAGTAATTGAATTTGATTTTTTCGGTGTATCTAAAGCTCTGTATTTTTTGATTCATCAGCAATGATCATGATTCTATTTTAAATCCCTTTTATAATTTTTTTTATTCGTAACGTTTTTATAAGAGAGAAAGACTGTGGACAGTTTGTGCGAAAGTACTGGTTTTGCTCTTCACCTAGCAAATACTTATGCATACTCGCTTATATCAAGCCCTAGGGATTAGATTTATTTGTAATACAAATAATTGGTTCATATGAAAAATGTTTATTAAAATCTATTGATTTTTGTATGTGAAAGCAGGAAAAGTCTTGGAAACTCATTCTAAAAGATCTGTAGCGAAGCTCGTATCAGACAAACGATAACACATAAAGCAATTGATAACTCCATAGATTATACTCTGCCAAGAAAATATTATTTAGAAATACAAGCATTATAAACCGCAGTAAACCAACCTCTCGAAATCATCAAGTTAAACACCATTGCACACAGCAGCCCCGTTAGGGTGTTTCGAGTCAGACGAATATTTTTTTTTCTTCGCCCCATTGACGAAATATTACTCTAAACATATAAAAAAAAAAATTCTCACCAAAGATGAGCTCTTTAATTTTGATATCAAGTACTCGCTAAACGAATTTGAAATTTTCCCATTTAATTTACACGTAAATCTCAATTTTCTTTTTTTTTCATTTATCTATAGCTTCGCGGCACTTTATGCTATTCAATTCGTTTTCAGCCTAAATTCTACAGGAATATTTGTTCTTTAAAAGTTTATTCTTAAAAAAAATTTTCGGCAGAAATTGAAAAGAAATATTTGTTCTTTAAATATTTGTTCTCAAAAAATTTGTTCTTTAGAAGGCACTTTTAAAGAACAGATATTTCTGTACAATTTCTGCTGAAAACCAGTTGAATAGCATAAAATGCCGCGAAGCTACAGATAGATGTGAAAAAAATTGAGATTTACGCGTAAATCAAATGGCAAAATTTCAAATTCATTTAGCTCATATTTGGTGAGAAATTTTTTTTATATGTTTAGAGTAATATTCCGTCAATGGAGCGAAGACAAAAAAAAGTCGTCTCTAACGAAGCACCCTAAGCCCCATATTATTACCTGTTGATTTCAATGTTTGGTCAACATGTAAATTCATATGTTGAACATTTAGACTAGTTGTAATTTAAGTGAGTTATAAATATACAATGCTATAATTGGTGATCATTCTAGTTCATAAAATAAATAATGTAACACTCTTGGCGAGCAATGCATGAAGGTTACAATCGATAGATTTTATGGACTGAAGTGCACGAGAAAAGCTCATACGTTAAAGAATATGCTTTTGGCTTGCTATTAGGAACCGTGAATAACTTCAGCAAGCAAGTACGAAGCTTCACCATTGAGTGTTCAAGTCAAGCCATACTACTGCACTTTGATCGTGGTTGCCAATTTAGATTTTGTGAAAGGTAGTGGACAATTTACAACCTTTTGATACCCGTGTCTCATCAACCTGGAGTTCAACTCCCTGATGTGTGGTAGCTCTAGATCCGTGAAAAATGAAAAGTGCTGATGAAAAGTGCTGTGCAAATTAAAATAATGAGTACACCGATAAGTCTGAGTTGTATCATGACTTATCTTCGGAATTCATAATCATCAAACTTCATATGTCTATTACAACATCGTTAGCCTCACCGTGGTGATCCAGTTGCAGTTCTAGTGAAGCTATCATTAGACGACACTGCAAGTTCACTATACAAGACACCAAGCCTTCCATGATACCTGAGGAATTATTGGGTAATAAAAAGCAGCAGATTGTCAACTCAACGTAGATGCCCAGAGGAGACGGCTGGGGAGACGTCAAACAAATCCATAACCAGACACCAGTCAATGTGCGTATATTGAACAGTAAAACCTCAGAATCCAGCAGCAAACAGTGCAACAGCTGAACGTTTCAAAAGAACAACGAATATAGTGTAAAGCTTAAGTATATTGTGGCTACTGCGGTATGGCCACTCAACCTGGTGCAAGACATCGAAATATTGCAAACAGTTCAGCGTTATAGAGCCATAAAGATCCCTAACACACTACGATTGCGATGTTACGAGGAGAGGTCAAGGCACTTGGGTCTTTTGCCACTCAGACTCGGAGATGCGAACAGGGTGATTTCATCGAGCCTTACAACCTGCTAACGGAGCACTACACCATCTAAGGAGCAGATCGCCTGAATGTATTCATGTGATCTAATCCATGACTACATCAACTGAAATTAGAGTGTAGCCCCTTCAACAAGAACCACTGGAACAACTTTCTGGCCAATCGATACATAGATATCTGGAACGCATACATCAGACCGTGATCAATGCGTCCCCAGTCATGTCTTTCAAGTACCATGGATGCCTACCGCTACGTGCTATCTGACCCTCACAATAACAATAATAACAATAATACTAATAATAATACCAATGTAAAACTCAGATCTTAAAATTACATTGGATACAACGGTAACTAATATAGCAGATAGTAGATACTTCTACCGCACATGTGTTGCTCGCCAATTTATTTTATACTGAAATTCAATTAATCAATTTTTTTAAATGTTCTTCTGCATTCCGGATGATATCTGGTGTTAACAAGGTTGAACCGAATAGTAAATGAACGACCATGAGTGAATAAACATTCCAGTATAATTATTACGACATACTGTGTTAATTCACTGGGATTTTTAATCTGCTTAGTCGTTGATCCGCTGGTGGTTCAAGCCTACACGATCACATGCAAGCAAACCGCACAACTTGTTATGCCTTTTATTTAGTATAGGTGCTTCTTCGGTTATCTTGTCATGTTTATATTTCTTGCCAAACTCAAATAATTATGTTTTAGTGATTTGATTCATTTAAATAATGTGCCTAAGGGTGAGCTACATGCTTATATTTATTAAAAAAAGGTTTAATGGATTTGATTTATAATCATGAATAAACCGCATCTAAATCCCAAAACGATAAATTGCCCAGAATCGTAACTTAGGTAACTTATAATTGATGTTGATTTTTGAAGAATAAATTTCCAACAATTATTTAGATAAAGATCAGAATATTTATCAGCATGATCGTTGAAGTAGCTGTGTTTTTGGATCTTAGATTACATTCGGTGTTCAGACAAGTTTAAACAAATCGTGTAGCCCCACCTTAAATCTGTATCATTAAATTAATGATATGCTAGTATTTAACATACTATTTTGGATATTCATGTCTCAGATGATGATTTATTTATTATACCTACACCTATAGTATTCTTAGCAGAGTTAGCGAATGCAGATTTCAGCGTAGGGTTCAAGTTGCGTGATCGACTTTCATTGGGCTCGATGTATGGACAGATGTTAGAGATATAATTTTTTGCTTTGAATAACTTTTATTAATAATTCGGTCAATGAATACATTCTCATAGTAAATATACATCAGTCTTACAGAGTCGATCATAGCATTATATTTTTAAATACTATTTTAGTAATTAGCAAAGGTTTTATTTCGAATATTTGTAAAGAAACTGTTGCACGAATGGTTTATAAATGTTTCGTTATTAATTCATGATTTTTAGGAGTACAGGACACTGTAATTGTTCGAAAAAATTATTCATGAATCACGTAATTGTATAGCAAATTATGCTTATAATAAATCAACTACAAAACCCATTGATGGATAATGATATTATGATTACTAGTATGCTTATCGCCCTATCGCTTCTTAGGTTCCGCTCATTATGCTTCGAACAGGAGTGAATCTAAAATTGTTTGTGCTTCGAAACAGTTCAGTTTCTACGTCAACCTTCGCTGTGCATCGCTATACTGACAGCGGTCCATGAAATTTAAACAAAAAGTTCCACAACAACTACATAGACCACAGGGCAGGGATGGGTAACTTGTGAATCGGCAACGACTGCAAATTAAATAAGAATGATTGTTTTATTGATATTGATTGTAACACGATGCGAATCAAATCTTAACGTTAGACCACACTTGTGTAGGACACAGTGTGACACATATTCTTGTTTACCCTCTCATAGTCAGTACCATTAAAAGGAATTCTGCACGGTAATGATACGAGCTTGTGAATCGGTGTAATCTTGATGGTGATCGCTACTTTATCGAGCAGGGAAGATGTTGGATGGGACGTAGGACGTTGATGCCGGATTTCATGCAGGCACCTGTGGAACGCAAAAATTAAGTAGCGGGATATGCTTAGAAACGTTGTGATCAGTAATTGCAAATCAATTAGGGTATTCGGTGAAATAAAATGCTGAATGAAATTAGAGAATATGATTTTATTTACTCATGTGAAATGGTAGCGGACATACAAAAATACGACATACGTGAAAAGTGATCAAATGAGTTATTATTGTATTGAGCCTTACCTGTGATCGTTTACTGCAAATTCCAATGATTCAGACATGCAAAAACGTAGATCACTGCTAAGCACTCATCCGTGTTGCAGGGAGAGGCATTATAACCTCGCAGAAATCACTACTCGGACAGGCGAGATAATTAAATAATTCCATTGTACGAATAATAACACGTAAACATTCGAAATCGGTTGATGGATCAGTGCGATCGGTTCGAATCGAACTGATCCAAGTCACGCAGCCGATTTAACATTTTGCACCTAACCCTAACCCATAAACATCGAAGACAATGGACATAGAGGCTATAACTCAGCTGACAGCTAGCCGTCAAGCCGCGAATTTCGAAAAGAGTGATATATATACGAAATGTACGCTCAGTTGCATATGCTAGGGCGTACGTTCGGCTATTTTCGGGATTTGGCATGGAAACCTTCCACGAATCTTCACGGTATATATAAATTGTGAATACATTTATTCATTGATCCTTTTGGTTTATAATAAGCTTATTCTAGTTCTCAAGCATGCAGAATTCTTAAAATGTGGTTAATTTTTTTACGGTCCCACTGATGGGGTTATATTCAACAATGCGATCGTGTATGATCATACAGTATGCTGACGTGTTTGCTGGAAATGCAACACTAGTTTCAAATTCTAACCGAATATCCACCGGTCCACTCTTTAACGATTCATTCTGCTTGGAACAATCTATAGCAATAAGCGGAGCCTGTTTCAAAAAATTACTCTTTGACAAAAGCGGCTCGGGTTCTTTATCATAGTATGAAAATTGAAAGTTAGTATACATATCATAGAGAATGGCATATTGATTATTGGTAATATCGAGATTCAAATTCCCATAAGGATAGCACTGTGAGTTTAGGAAAAGTTTAACATCTCTGATGTTGCAGTGATCAAATTCGCTAGCATTTTTCATCGAATCGTTTCGTCGTGCTGTTTGGAATCCTAGTATAACTTGTCTTGGCTTCTCTAGCTGTGTCGACGTCTTGACAACCCATACGTGTCTCGTTGTTGCAGGCAGCATTGGATACTCGTACATTTCCCACGAGCGGAAGCTCATAGATATAGCAGGATCTGCGGCTATATAATTGAGGATCTTGATTTTTGCAGGATCCGAGAGTCTGATGTATGGTAACAGCCACACAATTTTCTGGAGCGAAACTTTGATCTCATCCGCAGCAGTTTGACGTATAGCATTCAAATCATTGTTCGATCGAGTCAAAATCAACTCATGCTTTGCGTTGACGATAATCCGATTATAATCCTCAGCAAATCCAAGCAGAAAATTCATTGGTATAACAACGTCAAAGTATCCCTGGGTGTTAGCCAGCTTGTTATTGCCAACCAGCCAGCCGTTGTTTTCCAGAAGATGTTGCTGTCCGGGTGTGAATGATAAATATCCCTTCATAACGCTCATGATGCCCGGATTCTTATTTTGATCAATCTCTTGACCATTCAACTCGTAACGCATCTCGCTAAACATATGACACACAGCCATATTGACCAATTCCGTGGTTGCACCAACGTCGGTGCCATCTGCTTTTGTAATCCTGCCGTAGATATGGAGTGAACTTTTGCTTGGTAATACACACGAGTCTTGATTCTGCACAGTGATGCGAATCTCGTCATTATTCTTGAATGTAGACGATCCATATGGATGATGTGCATGCACTTCACAGTGAGCAATCGACTCATCGAATGTCACAGGTGTTTGGATTTTTATCATTTTCGAGATGGGCATATGCAGATATAACAACGAATTCTTATTTTCCACCGCGAAGTCGAAGTCCTAGGCTCTGGAGAAACTGAGCGTTCTGATGTGTCACTCGAATCAGAGATGCTCGATGACTGATGATGCTTGGACATATTGTCGGACTTTTATAGCTACCACCAGACTTTCTTATGCGCTCAAACACTATACCCATATTATCTTAAAGATTTCACATGCAATCGTATAGTCACGGTTTCGCCTCGGAAATTGACCAAGTCTCCGCTCTGATCAACTATTCTCAATTGTATATCGTGTATTGACCGCACGGTGATTGGATGGTAAATGACGTTTGTTGGCACTTCCACAATCTTATATCCAGGCGGAACGGTTGGGAAAAATTGATGAATCGTGTGTACTTGATGTTCGTTTATGTATGCACCCGTGGTAATATTACACTCAACACGCAAGGCGTTGACTTTGAGTATGCGAACAGGTAACTCAGACTTATGGGCAATACCGCCCGGGAGAATATTTGATTTGAATCCAAGCAGTCGGCCTATGGAATTTTCTGATTCAAAGTTTACCGCATGATTACACACGATTTCACTATGCAGCTCATTATTGTTAGCTTTTAGATTGACTGTAATATCCTTGGGTAGTGACTTTTTCAAATAACTTGCAATATCGTCGATTTCATAGCTACCTGTGGGTATTGTAATTATTGTGTCGGGTGTTTGAATACCATTCACGGATCTCTGCGGATGTGATATGTGAAACTTATTACATCCTTCATCAATATTAGGAATTGAGTTGAATGTCAAGAGCTCTATGAGCCCGAGAACATATTCCTTTGTTGTTGATAACTCGATAGGCGGAAAATATTGAGTCCCCAATATAGATGATTCTCCGGAGAGTGTCAACGTGAACGATTGAGCCATGACTAATATCATATCTTCGATATGCACCTGTTTTATAGCTGTCCACTGAGAAACTTGAGACACAAGTGACCGCAAATTACTGTGTTATATTCTTGATATCTCTTATGGTTGTATTTTACGCTGCCAACACCAAGATATTTCATAAGATCTCCTGGTGGTTGTAAATCGCCGAAACTATCAAAATACACCGCATCGTTGCCGTTTTTGACATATGCAACCCAATGCGTCCCCGGACCGTTTTTATCATCAAGATTGATAATTGCAGATTCACGCTTCCTAGGTCCCGAATTGGGTAAATCATTCCGCATAAAAACTCCTCGAAAATGTGGAATTTTCATAGCTCTGGCATAGTTGAGCAAGTCGATATCGGTGAGAGCTCGGTGTGGCAGCTTTATTAGTTTTTTGCCTGTTTCAAATACAGTCCCATACCTTTTTTATAGGGTTTCAGGTATAACCCCTTTCCCAACGCAATTGCCTCCATGGATGCATTGTGGCGTTTAGCCTCTGTTAATTGATGCTTGTTAGCACTAACCTCATTTACGGCTTTTGCTATACCTGCTGCACCACCCGCTAAGGCACCTGTAGCGCTGAGAGCCGCGAAAATGGGGATAAGGAATGGCAGGAAACCGCCGATTTTATTAGGGACGGGTAAAATACGAGGCACGTTGACTTTCCCTTTGGACAATGCCATACGTGCACCTTCTAACGCCGACAGAATGGCTCTAGGACCCGGCCTCATAGATTTCTTTGCAGCCCGAATAATGGATTTCAATGTTTTTTTCTTGGTCTTGACAGATATTTGCGGGTTGCTCCTCCGCATACCCATACCCAGTTTAGATTTTGCTTTCATTGTGTTGGTGATTGCCCAGGCGATAGCTTTTTCGGTTACACTTGAGTCTTTAGCCAAAACACGATTCCACGCTCTCTCGGCCAGCACTTTGTCGGCCTTATTACGCTCCGCAATATTACTATGATTCTTTGAGTATGCAATATCGTGTTCCTTGCATGCGGCATCTAGAGGATTAACACCTCGATCACCACGAGTTAACCTCTGCGTTAATTTTGTACCAGGCCCACAGTATTGATAACCAGGAACATGTAATTCAACCGGAAGATTGTTTATGATTTTATTTATTAATCCACAACCACTCCTTTGCCTACGTGTGTATCCAACCATAGTTAAGCATGAACTAACGTGAATTCTATAAAAGCATGTATTTTATACACGAATATATCAGTTCCCAGTGTGATGTTTACCAAGCATCATGAAATTCCACAATCAAACAACAAAACTACCCATCGTCAATTTCGATAAATTGGTCGAGCGGCGAAAGAAGAAGAATGGAAAACGACATGGGCCTCTACTACCAAATAGTGTGAGGGCTGTTTTCTGTGGTCCTTCTAATTGCGGTAAAACTAATGCTCTTCTCACGCTGCTTACCCATGCTAATGGTCTACGATTTGGAAATGTGTACGTCTATTCGAAATCCCTCAATCAACCCAAATATGAGTTCTTGAAGAGGTTACTGGAACCGGTCGAGGGGATGGGCTATTTTCCATTCGATGAACACAAGGAGGTTGTAGAGCCGAAAGATGCACAACCCAACTCGATTATGATTTTCGATGACGTGGCATGCGAGAAGCAAGATAATATCAGAGCCTATTTCTGTATGGGTCGACACAGAGATGTCGATAGTTTTTATCTATGTCAAACGTATGCTCGGATTCCAAAACATCTGGTTCGTGATAATGCAAACTTGTTGGTCCTTTTCCGTCAAGATGAAATGAATTTGAAACACATCTACGCTGATCATGTGAATACGGACATGACCTATCAACAATTTAAAGATTTGTGCTTGGCTTGTTGGAATGACGGCAGATACAGTTTTGTAACCATCGACAAAGACAGCGAGATCAATGAGGGACGATATAGGAGAGGTTTTGACTGCTTTATAAGTCTAAATCATCAATAAATGACATACAGTCACACAGCATCGATCAAGCTAGCAACATGGAGAGCGCCAAGATACGTAAGAAGAATGATGTGCTGCAGGAATTAGCGAGAGCTAGCGATATTATTCGACGTAAACACAAAATGATCAAAATGGAGAAAGACACCAGTGAGCAGGCTATTGGCGAAATGTTTAAACCTTTGGTAACACCACTGCATGAATTGGTGAATTCATCGAAGCAGCAGCAGCGATTAATAAAACAAGAAGTAAAGATGGAGCAGGGTTCGATGAAGCCTGAGAAAACTGAAGATTTTGTGAAAACTGAGAATTATGATTATGATGTTGACAATGATGATTATGATGCGTATCAAAGTGCGAATGAGGATACCCTTGTAGCTAACACAGCTATTGAAGACAATAATGGTGCATCAGCTACCGCTATGGATGCATCAAATGATATCAACCAGGAAGATGATGATGAAGTTCCACCCGCCTCTACAAGCACGCCGAATCCGAAAAAAGGGGTCAAGACAGCGCATTATTTAAACATGTTTGCCTCCACCAAACAGCGTAAGAACTTGGATGAGAAATATGGTGTTCGAAAGTTGGTGCGCGGAATGAAGATTGGCAATTCGGATATCGAATTTAGCGATGATCTGATATATGTAGGCGATAAAAGCTATGAGAACACACCGGGATTGCTTGAATTGTTATTCAAAAAGTCACCCGATCCCGCGATTGTGAATAAAAGTGACAGACAAAATTATATCAAAATTGTGAAAAAAACGAATGCATACCGAAAATATTACAACCCCGAAAGAAGCCCCCACGAAGATAGGGAAAAAAGCGCCAAATATAGAGATTACATTGCTCCATACATGAGCCCACCGACGAAAAAGGACGAGGAAAGATTCGGTAAAGGTTTACCCACTCATAACATTGCACAAGGACGAAGAATGGATTATGTATACTGGAATGATCCTAATGAACTTGTTGATCGTCTTCGGTTATTAACGGCATCTCAAGCCGCGGGTAATACCAGTCATACCAACGAAATATCCTCCATTATTGAAGAACTGCGCGAGGCAAGGATTATTTATTAGCAACAAATCATCTTCAAACCACCATTCACCCAGTGACCGTTGAGCAATGAGCATAGACATATTCGGGCGGCAGCTGGCGAGCAAAAAAAAATTCAAACGCTTGGGTAGTCGGGGACCGCCAGGTATAGGATACAAAACTACCACCGATGATCAGTACGATATAGAAAACAAACGATTGTGTAATATCGCAGATCCTCAGGATGCGAACGATGCCATTTCTCTAAAACGTGTTACGGATATTACACAGCAGTCATTAGCGGTTTTTGCGTATGCTATGATAAAGGCATTTGCACAATCTACGTTGCAAGCAGTTCATGCTTTCGAATCCAAACTCAATGCGCGCATAGATCAAGAACATACCAACCATTTCGAGGAGGGTCAACATATTTGGTCTCTTGCGACGAAAAAAATTGATGCTCTTGCGGAAGATAATGAAGATCTAGATATGCGATTGGCTGGGGTGGAAAGTGTTCTTGAAAGATTCAGCCACAACGGGATGCTCCGAGGAATTCGCTTTAAATCAGACTGAATTATTCTGCAATGAGCATAGATATATTCGGTCGTCAGTTGACTGACGGAAAAATTAAAAGTGTGGGTATTCGGGGTCCTCCTGGTGTCGGATTCAAGACTACCACAGATAAACAGTATGACATAGGCAACAAACGATTGTGTAATATCGCAGATCCGCAGCAGCCAAACGACGCTGCGTCTCTGAAAAGTCTTGAGACTATTACGCGCAACTCGTTTAATGCTCTTGAGAATACGATCAAAACCGAATTTGAGCGATCCATGAAATTGGCACTCGATGCTCTGGAATCTAGACTTGTTGCACGCCTAGATCAAGAACATAGCTGCAATTTTGATGAAACAGGTCAGCATCTTTGGTCTCTAACGAAAGTAAAGATTGAGGCTCTGAAGGAGAGAAACGAAGCTCTGGAGAATCGATTGACGGTGATCGCAAAAAACGTTCAAACGCTTAGTCAACACGACTATATCCGTGGAATTCCCTTAATCAAACATGGAGCAGACGATAGCCGACGAGCTCCATAGACCCGCTAGACGCAGATACTCCAGGCGTTATGTTGATATACGCGGCTTGGATGAGACTTGGCAAGCTGATCTTGTCGATATGTCTGCATACTCACGATTCAACAATGGACATAAATTTTTACTCACAATTATCGATATATTTTCCAAGTTTGCGTGGGGTGTGCCCCTCAAGACTAAGAATGCCGATGATGTGACGACCGCAATGAAAATCGTGTTGACTCAAGGACGTATTCCGAAGCATCTACATGTGGACCGGGGTACTGAGTTTTATAACAGCAAATTCAAAGCTCTCATGGATCAGTATGGTATTAACATGTACTCGACATTCAGCAACCTGAAGGCATCGATATGCGAACGCTTCAATCGGACGTTGAAAAATAAGATGTGGGTGCAGTTCACCCGCCGCGGGAATCGTAAGTGGATTGATATTTCATCCGATACAATTAAATCCTACAACGACACCAAGCATCGAACAATACGAATGAGGCCGAACGACGTCACTGTGGCCAATGAAAAGCAACTATATCGAGATGTGTATAAACCTCGACAGATCAAGAGAAGTCAACGAAAGCGAAAGTTTGAAGTAGGCGATAAAGTTCGAATTAGTATATATAAGCATGTTTTCGAAAAGGGCTATACACCAAATTGGACAACGGAAATATTCACCGTGACTGAGGTGATGAATACGAACCCACCGACATACAAACTTACCGACTACCTGAACAATCCCATCTCCGGGGGTTTCTATGAGGAGGAACTCGGTAAGGTAAAATATCCTGATGGTTATCTTGTGGAGAAGGTCCTGCGGAAACGTGGTGATGAGCTATATGTCAAATGGTTGGGAATGGACAATATACACAATAGTTGGATAAATAAATCAAACATGTAATCATTTTTTAATAAAAGAATTTATTATGTATCAAGCATTGTTTTTTTTCATTCACCCAATCCTACCGATAGTTTTACAAAATCTTCAGAGAGAAAAATTCTCAAACGTGTGGAAAAAGTTTTCTCACATTTGAAAAAAGTTTTCTCACATTTGGAAAAAGTTTTCTCACATTTGGAAAAAGTTTTCTCACATTTGGTAAAATTTTCTCACATTTGCATGTAAAGTAAATTGAGGATTATTTTATTTATTTATTTTTTTTATTTTTTTTCCTTTACAGAAAACCTTAAAACAATCAGAATTTTTTACAAGATTGCATCATCCTGGAAACCCCAGGGTAGAGTGTCGGTTTCACCAGGTATCAGTTGTCTTTTGTCATCACCCCAGCTTAAGGCTAACTTATTCTGTACAATAGTGCTAACTATATGCCGACTACTTTTTATCATGCACTGTTTCTCAACTAAATTCTTATGATCAATAAGGCATCGTTTGTAATCATCGAACGTGATAGATTTCAAGGTCGACCCTTTTACACCCTTTGCACGCTTTTTATCGGTATTCCCGCGAGTTCTGAATGTATATAATTTCGCCCGCAGACCGATAAATTCAGTCATAATTTTCCCATTATTCTCATCCTTCATCAGACCAAGACGTTTTTTATTCATCTGGGGAATACCGTAGACATTGTCTAGTGGGTAGTCTGATGTATCGAACATTGTCGCAACATCACGTTTGATGATTTCGTAGATGTTTGGTACGGTAAAGTGATATATCAGGCTATCTGTATCGGTATACATTAATTTTGCTTCACCACTTGAAAAATTCTTCTTTACATAATCATAGTGAAAGTTGTACAAAAATACTTTCGAAAGATCGAGAATTGCAGCACCAATGTATATAGGCTTGTTGAAATATACCTTGGTGCGATTTAGCTCAATAATCACCATGTCTCGATCGAATACGGTACAGCTATGAAAAGTTGGTCTTGCAATGAGAGCGCGCGCACCACCCCTACCGCCCCATTTTGTGATTAGTTTTACAGTCCTATGATTACGCACATTCTCCATAGTCTTGCCGAATACCGCGTTATTCATAAGCTTGTAGAAATTTTTCTCAAACTCGTTTTTCGACTGCTTCCGCATATTTGTATTGAGATCGATATATGGCTTCAACCACGGTGATTGTGCGAACCTGAGAATTCTGTGCACTTTCACCACCTTTAAACCCAATTTTACGCATTGTTTCAAATTTCGATAGTGTAAAACATATTTTCTTTTGGGTAGAAGCGTCATTGCTAGTTTTCTAATTTTGCTACCCGGTGGTATGAAATGTTCGGGGCAGAGGGGTAAATCTGCATGTTGCTTATGTAACATGGTTGGATAATCCAAGTCCACCTCGAGAATGTAGCCGATCGGTGAGTCATCAGGATGGGACATTACATCGGTGTTATTATCAAGTTCCCACTCGAATGAGCCGCTCGGTAAATTCTCACTCATAGCCGCACCGTAAAGATTATTCACGTCGAAATACATTAAATATGATTCCGCTTTGCTTGAATCGAAATCTTCGCCCATGAATCTATTGTTTGCTCTAGCTTGTCGATTGGAGCATTGAGCCACACCGCCACGAATGCTTTTCTCAATGAATAGAATCATTTCAGGATCATCTAAAAGTTGCAGATTAATTTTCGTATGCTTTAGCATCGCATCGAAAGCAAGCCCCGGCGCTGTATAATAATGCAATGGATCCAAGTTGTACGTTTTGACACAGCTATCGCGGAAATTTTGAAATATATCGGCTAATAAAAGTACATCTGTTTTTAGGTATAAATCGGAATATTCACCCAGAGTTTTCAGGTCGAACTTGGCCCAAACATTCTTAGCATGCTCATAATCGGCATTGTTAATACCCGAGGCGCTCAGCTTTGAATAGAAATCTTGTTTGCTGGGTAATTTCGTTTCATTGAGTTTTTCCCAAGAATCAATATATTCGTATGGAAAGACGCCCTTACGAATCATCAAGCTAAATTCATCCCGATCTTTGTAAAATTTTCGTGTTATTTGCTTATCCGAGTCGTCGATGTACGATGCTACCTTCTCTATACCACTAGCCATGAATCTGAGCGAATCTATGAATTCAAACTAATTATGGTACCATACACTTTCTTCGTGAACGATATGTATTTTTCCTTATTGATAGGTAGTAGGGTAATATCGCCAGGAAAAGTTGTGGCTAGAGATTTTATGATAAAATGAGAATCATAGCCCGATAAATTGTGAAAAACCACCGGAATCGTGTGCGACTCTTGAAAATTAAGATTGCAGCGATTGTGTGCAGCTCCGCGATATTTTCCCGTGAAATGACAATGATCGCGACATTTTTTCTCTTCAGGTAGAAACGGCTTCTCGCATATGTAACAATTTTTCGCGCGCATGTGACGATCGCGCTGCACTTGATTCAACGCTTCCATCGGTATTATATTCTTTACACGCGACTCTACTTTCACGGATAATTCGCGAAGCTCTGTGATCAGCCATTCAATGCAATCGGATCCGCGATGACTCTTAAATTCCGACAATGTGTCATCGTAGGCGCAGTGCATATAATACGCTGCACTATGAGGGATATGCTCTTGAGCTTCTTTCACCCCCGGCTGCATCATACATTCAAGATCGGCATATACGACAAACGACACGGTACCCTGATTTTGAAAATTGGAAAATTCCAAGATTTTCTCCGTGGGAAACTCCATGCGGACTTTATTCATTCGCAGACAATCTTGCCGATGATTTTCATAGGCATTTTGTATGCTAAAGTGGCACAGACATCTATCACATAAAAATTGTGCACATTTATGGCCTGACAATTGTTTGTCAACTAAACGCGAAAGATTCTTAATCCAAGCAAAGTGAAATCGGGGTTCAAAATTATTTAAATCATTATCATTCGGTTCGCTCTTACTTTCAATCATTAGCAGGTGGATTGCATCGCTCTCAGTTACATTTTTACTTAAATAAAGAGGGGTGATAACGCTATTTTCAGACTCTTTCTTTCTCTGAAAAGTTTCCGATTCGATTCCGTATACATTAATGCTCAAATTGTTTAACTTTTCAAATTTTTCCACACAACGCAGGGTGGTGGGAAACTTTATACCTGTACAGTTGAAGTTGGAAATGTATCGTTTATAGCTCCGCGTCCTGCTCACACCCATGTTGACGGGATGTAGGGCGGCAGTGACGGACCACAAGAAGCATCGGTTGTCATCATTCTGCACGTTGACCACGGCTTTCTTTAGTTGAATGTCCCGAGGCAGCACGACGAACGTTGAGAGTCCGCCGCAAAGAGGCTCGTATCGGTTGATACAGACCACGGCGTTGATCATCTCAATCATACTCCAGCCAGAGTCACGTTGCTCAAAATCCTCCACCTTAACCAGCAGAGGATTCGTTACGTTATCGATGAACCAGGTTTCCAGCCACGTCGATGGAAGAATCGTGGCGTTGCGCGTATTGAAGGTCTTTACCTCCAGACTAACCTCGTCGCCTTTGACGTTCTCAAATTTACATGAAATGCTCACGTTCACCTTAATACTTCCTTCATCGCGTAGAGTATCTTTCAAGCGTTCCATCGTAACAGCCTCAGCATCGCTCAAAAATCTTGCCAAATCCTTGTGTTGGAGATTTGTCACAGCTCCGGTGCGTATACGGCAGTTGAAGGCACTCTCCATATCATCCCATCGAACACGATTATGGATGTCATCGCCAATATTACCCCCAACAATACCCCCGCATTGTCGTTCAAATTTCACCAAGTATGATTGCAGCATGGAAATTGTATGTTGAATCTGTTGTTTTTCGGCAACGCTCAGGTGTGGACGTTTGAGAATATCGCACAAAAATCCGATATTTTGAAGACCGATATCGCACCAACGGGAAATAATATCTTTGCTGATCGGTCCAGGGCTCAGTGTGCGTAGCAAGGCGTAAGCATTTTCCATCATCTCAAGAAGTTCCGCGTACATTTTACCGTCCATGACTTTTTTTTCTTCACCCTTCTAATGTTGCAGTTTCGTATACACTAGATCGTTGTGGAATGCAAACTGATCATTGGCTCAATATACACCCCCACTGTGGGTCAGTTTCTTGAAATCCTCCCCCTACCCCACAATTTTTTCTCAGTCGAATATCCAACCCATTGGCTGTTACGCTAACAGCATGGTGTCAAAATCTTTCTTCAAAAGAAAAGACCCTTACGCTATTGGCCGAACCTTTTACGACACGGTGGGTGTGAGAAATTTCATTGGTCGACCACTATGCATCCATTATTATTATTATTATTATTACACAATTATTAATATTATTAGAATCAAAATGCTAAAAATTCACCTCCGCTTTGACGATACGAGAAAGTCTTTTGCCGTGACCAGGATTCGAACCTGGGTTACTACGGCCACAACATAGGGTCCTAACCACTAGACGATCACGGCTGACAGAGGAATTCTTTATAACAAATGATGATTATGTGCCAGGGTAACTGATATATTCATGTATAAAATGAATGCTTTTATAGAATTCACGTTGGTTCATGCTTAACTATGGCTGGCAGAAAATCGGATAATTTCAGACCAGCTCGCGGATCGGTAAGGTCGGAAAATCGGCTGATCGGCAAGCTGATGATAACATACCTGCTCACTGATCGGTAAGGTCGGAAAATCGGATAATCGGCAATCGGATGGTAACATACCTGCCCGCGAATCGGCAGTGGCGCCCCCGCATGACGCAAAATCGACAGATAACATATCCGCTCTCAGATCGGTAGTGCAGAAAATCGGAATTCTGAGATCGGTATTGCAGAAAATCGGCAGTCTGAGATCGGTAATGCAGAAAATCGGATGGTAACACCACCGCAGCGCCTCTGGCGGCAGATCGGCGAGATCGGTAATACAGAAAATCGGATGGTAACTTACCCACTCAACAATCGGCAAGTTACCGACTGTCGGTAACCCACGACTGCAGCGCCTCTGGCGGCTGTTCCAGAATCCCCATATTATATCTACTGTGTTGAATGAAATAGCAAAGGCTAGCGATGCGATAAGGTGCAAACACAAGCAGATCAAGTTGAACAGAGACACTAGCGAGGTGGTTATGGGCGAAATGTTCAAGCCCATAGTAACACCATTGCAAGAATTGGTTGATACTTCAAAGCAGCAGCAGCAGCAGCAGCAGAAGACGATGCGGAAAAAGCAGATAAAGCAGGAGATAAAGCAGGAAATAAAGCGGGAAATGAAGCAGGAGGCAAAGATAGAGCCATCAGGTGTTTCCATGGAATTTGATGATGATCGTATGAAGGATGATGATGATGTTGGTGTTGTTGATGATGATGATGATGATGATGATGATGAGGACAAAAGTGATGATACAATTGTACCAAGCGACTTCCCCGCCGCTACAAGTACACCGAAACGAAAAGTGGATGATAAACTAGTCAACTATTTGGAGATGTTTACCACATCGGCTGGGCGGAGGAACTTGGATGAGAAATATGGCGTTCGAAAGTTGCTGCACGGAATGATGATTGGCGATTCGCATATCAATTGTCACGATGATTTGATATATGTGGCAGACAAAAGCTATGAAAGCACACCGGGTTTACTCGAATTATTATTTAAAAAGACACCAAATCCTGCTATCGTGAAAGTGGATGATAGGAGAAACTATGTTAAAATTCTAAAGAGAACGAATGCGGATCGTAAATATTACCAAGCCAACAGAAGCCCACGTGAGGATGTCAAAAGTGCCAAGTACAAGGATTTCATAGCTCCACACATTCACACATCGACGCAGAAGAAGAAAACTGAGGAAAAAAAATCTGGTGGACGTTTACCCGACTATAAGATTGCGCGAAAAGGGGGACAGAGGTTGGATTATGTATACTGGGATGATCCTAATGAACTTGTTGATCGTCTTCGACTACTCATGGCCTCCCAAGCAGCTGGTAATACCAGCCATTCTAATGAAATATCAGCCATTATTGAAGAGTTACGTGAAGCCGGAATCATTTATTAGCGCTGAATCAACAGCAAAATTTTCATTCAAGCATTGAGCGTTGAACAATGAGCATAGACATCTTTGGTAGACAGTTGGTAAAAGGAGGAGGAGGAGGAGGTGTCCGCGGACCTCCCGGTATTGGATTTAAATTTACCCCCGACGATAATTATGATATGGACAACAAACGGTTGTGTAATATTGCGGATCCACAACAACCAACCGATGCTATTCACATGAAAGCGTTTGAAATCAAATATAATGCACTCGAGCTAAAACTTACCGCTCTGGAGCAGAGAATGATTGAAAAACAACTCAGTGCTATTAATGTACTCGAAACTAAACTCCTCACTCTAGATGCGAAAATTAATACCATTCAAGCAGACCTCACCGCCCAGAAGAGGAAAATCATTCAAAATAGAAAGCTGCAAGATTCGATATATGAGGACGTTTATAATTTCGCCGCTAACACGTCGCAGTTTGCGAAATATGTGGATAATAGATTGTCAAAGGTGGAAGCCACATCCTTCGAATCACACATCGTGAAAGGTATAAATGCAGATCGAGCGCAGCTGCTAGCCGTGAATACTCGATTCCTCAACCAATTAACCTCGAGAGTGCGGAGAAAGGACTAACCGCATATAAAACACAAGCGTGAAGATGACAAACTTATTCATGACGGGATCTTTGTTGAGTGAGAGCATCATACGAGGAAATTAACGTTTGAACCATGGTTGCAACAAATACATCAAAAAGCAGCTACAAGCATAGGGACATGAAGGAGGTGATCGCAAGTGAACTTCATAGATCCGCTCGTCGTAATTATCCTCGACGCTATGTTGATATACGTGGGTTGGATGAGACCTGGCAAGCTGATCTTGTCGATATGTCAGCCTACGCATCTGTCAATAATGGCTATAAATTCCTGCTCACAGTTATCGATATATTTTCAAAGTTTTCATGGGGTGTGCCCATCAAGAGTAAAAGTGGTAGAGATGTGACGGTTGCCATGAGATCGGTGCTAACCCGCGGTCGCATACCAAAACATCTACACGTAGATCAGGGCAAAGAATTCTACAACAATGAATTCAAAACTCTGATGAATCATTACGGTATAAACATGTACTCTACATTCAGCAACTTGAAGGCCTCGATATGCGAGCGTTTCAATCGAACATTGAAAAATAAAATGTGGAAGCAATTTACTCTGCGAGGATCACACAAATGGATCGATATTCTATTGGAATTGGTTGAATCGTATAACAACACTAAACATCGCACGATTGGAATGAAGCCGAAAAATGTCACGACCAGCAATGAAAAAGAGATATATCGAAGTGTGTACAAACCACGTCAGATTAAAAGAAGCAAACGAAAGCGAAAATTTAAAGTTGGTGATAAGGTTCGAATTAGCAAGTATAAAAATGTTTTCGAAAAAGGCTACACACCGAATTGGACGACTGAAATATTCGCCGTTACCGAGGTGAAAAATACCAATCCACCAACATACAAACTCACCGACTACCTGAAGCAGCCAATCGAGGGCGGCTTCTACGAAGAGGAACTCAACAAAGTTCGTTATCCCGATGGTTATCTTGTGGAAAAAGTGTTGCGTAAACGCGGGGATAGGCAATATGTAAAGTGGCTGGGTTTTGATAGTTCACATAATAGTTGGATAAATAAAACAGATATGTAAAATTGAAATATAAATATATATATTTTATTATCAATAAATGAAATTTATCAATTGGATATATTTATGGTGTTGCTGTTGTTGATTCATTTATTTTTACAAACTTCCATATAAATGTTTAAACCCATCATGATAATCAATGATAATATCAATAATCATTACAATAACATATCTACATTATTTTATTTACATATTTTTTCTATCAAATACATTTACAAATAATAATTATATGAATGCTAACCAAAAAAAAAAAAAAAAAATGTACACTTTTCTGTTTTTTCCTACAGCTAATCTTACAAACTATTAAAGCTCCAAGGCAAAGTATCCAAATATTTATAATAATAACATATCTACATTACTTCTTTTCGTGAAGTAATTTTTGGAGAATATATTTATCATAATCACATTTTGTTTTATTTACATGTCTTACAAATAATCATATGAATGCTAACCATGCATTAAAAAAAAAAAAAAAAAAATACATATTTACACTTTGGTTTTCCTAAAAATAAACTTACAAAGTATCGATAAAACCCCAAGGTAGGGTATCCGTTTGACCAGGTATCAAGTTCCGCTTATCGTCCCGCCAGCTTAATGCCAATTTATTTTGCACGATGGTGCTAACGATATGTTGCCTACTCCTAATCAAACATTGAGGCTTAACCAAATTCTTGTATTCAATCAGACACCGCTTATAATCATCAAACGTGATGGTTTTCAATGTAGAGCCTTTGACACCCTTGGCGCGTTTTTTATCACTGTCACCCATAGTTTTAAATGAATACAGTTTAGCGCGTAACCCGATAAACTCGGTCATGATTTTGCCGTTATTTTCATCTTTTATTAGACCGAGACGCTTTTTATTCATTAACGGGATACCGTAGACATTGTCTGGTGGGTAGTCCGAAGTATCAAACATTGCATTAACATCACGTTTGATGATATCATAAATATTGGGTACACTAAATTGGTAAATAAGACTATCGGTGTCTGTGTACAATAATTTAGCCTGATTATTTGCAAAGTTGTTCTTAATATAGTTATAGTGAAACTTATAAATAAAGATTTTTGAAAGATCAAGAATCGCTGCACCGATATATATTGGCTTATTGAAATTGACCTGAGCGCGATTTAATTCAATAATTACCATATCATGATCGAATACGGTGCAGCTATGAAAATTCGGTCGTGCGATCAGAGCTCTCGCGCCACCCCTACCACCCCACTTTGTTATTAGCTTCACATCCTTATGCTTTCGCACATTCTCCATGGTCTTGCCAAATACCGCATTGTTCATGAGTTTGTAGAAGTTTTTCTCAAACTCATTCTTCGATTGCTTTCGCATGTCGGTATTCAAGTCGATATACGGTTTTAACCATGGAGACTGTGTGAATTTCAGGACACGATGCACTTTTACCAATCGCATGCCCAAATTCAAATATTGCTGCAGATTTCTATAGTGCAACACATACTTTTCCTTTGGTAAAAGCGTTGTGGCCAGCTTTGCAATCTTACTCCCTGGTGGAATAAAATGTTCGGGGCAGAGTGGTAGATCTTTATGGTGCTCGTGGAGCTCTGTCGGATAATCCAAATCAACCTCGAAAATATACCCAATTGGTGAATCATCGCGCAGGGACATCACATCAACAGAGGTGTGTTCCCACCCGAATGATCCATAGGGTAAATTCTCGCTCATAGCTGCACCGTAAAGATTATTTACATCAAAATACATTAAGTAGGATTCCGCTTTACTTGGATTGAAATCAGCACCCATGAATCGATTATTCGCTTTTGCATACCGATTGGAGCACTGTGCTACACCGCCCCTGATACTTTTTTCAATAAACAATATCATTTCAGGGTCATCCAAAAGCTGGAGACTCACTTTTGTATGTTTTAACATCGCATCAAAAGCAAGCCCCGGTGCGGTGTAGTAGTGAAGTGGATCCAAATGGTATGTCTTAAAGCAACTATCTCTAAAATTTTGGCATATATCTGCCAATAAGAGTACATCCGTTTTCAAATATAAATCGGAATACTCCCCCAATGTACGCAAGTTAAATTTATCCCAAACGTTTTTTGCATGTTCATAATCGATATCACTAATACCTGAGTCATTGAGTTTTGAATAAAAATCTCTCTTATTGGGCAGATTTATCCCATCAAGTTTTTCCCATGAATCAATGTATTCATATGGGAAAACACCTTTACGAGTCATCAGCTGAAATTCTTCCAAATTTTCGTAATATTTGCCGGTTATCTTTTTATCTGCATTGTCAATATAAGAAGCTAATTTGTCTAACCCGCTTGCCATAAAGCGAAACGAGTCAATGAACCTCAAGTGCATATCACTGTCACCAACCCTCTTAGTGAATGAAATATACTTCTCCTTATTGATCGGTAACAGTGTAATATCGCCCGGAAAAGTTGTGGCCAGAGATTCAATCAAAAAATGCGAATCATAGCCCGACAAATTATGAAACACTACCGGAATGGTATGCTTCTCGCTAAAATTAAGGTTGCAACGATTGTGGGCAGCTCCGCGATATTTACCAGTGAAATGGCAGTGATCATAGCATTTTTTCTCATCTGCCTCGAATGGTTTCTCACAAATATGGCAATTTTTCGCGCGTACATGTCGATCGCGTTGCATTTGACTTAAATTTTCCATCGGGATTATATTTTTTATGCGTGACTCTACTTTCGCTGATAGTTCGCGGAGCTGCATGTTGAACCATTCGATGCAATCGGGTCCGCGGCGGTCTTTATATTCGGATAATTTGTCATCGTATGCACAATGTACATAAAATGCTACACTGTGTGGGATATGCACTTGGGAATCATTATTCGTCGTCGGTTTCAATATACATTCAAGATCCGCGTACACGACAAACGGCACGGTGCCTTTATTACGAAAATTTGAAAAATCTAAATCTTTATTTTCCGGAAACGACATTCGGACTTTATTCAAATTTATACAATCTAGCCTATGATTTTCATAGGCGCTTTGCACCACAAAGTGGCACAAACATCTATCGCACAACAATTGCTCACCGTTATGATTCGACAGCTGTTTGCTCACCAAACGTGAAAGATTCCTGATCCAAGTAAAGTGGAAATTTGGTTTAAAAACGCTCAAGTCACCATCATGCTCCATATTATTATTAGAATTAGCCTCGATAATAAGCAAGTGGATTGTATTATTACCATTTGAACTTGTCAAATTTTTGCTTAGATATAGCGGAACGATAACACTATTCTCAGACTTTGCATAGTGTGAGAAAGTTTCGGATTCAATACCGTATACATTAATCCTGAGATTGTTTAATTTTTCAAATTTCTCCACACCATGCAAAGTCATGGGGAAACTTATACCTGCGCAATTCAGCTCATCAATATATGGTTTGTAACTAGCCATCCTATCGGCATTGCGTGCAGCGGGGTGTAGAGCTGCCGTCACAGACCATAAAAAGCAACGATCATCGTCGTTCCTCACGTTGACCACCGCTTTCTTCAGCTGGATATCCTTCGGTAGCATAACAAAAGTGGAAAGTCCACCACGAAGAGGCTCGTACCGATTGATGTTGACCACGGCGTTGATTATCTCGATCATGCTCCATCCGGAATCTCGTTGCTCAAAATCTTCCACCTTACTAAGTAGAACACCTGCGATATTGTCCTCGAACCAGCTATTCAGATCCGTTGATGGGAGAATAGGTATATTGCGTGTATTGAAATACTTCATTTCCACACAGACGACATCGTTTTTCGAATTTTCAAACTTGCACGATAATACCACATTTACTTTGATATTCCCCTCGGTGCGTAGTATATTTTTTAAATGTTCATTCACCACAACCCCGACATCAACTAAAAATCCGCCCATATCTGTATGTTTGAGATTTGTGACGACGCCTGTGCGAATTCGACCACCAAATACACTATTCAAATCACTCCATTGAACACGATCATCGATATTATTATTATTATTATTCACAATGATATCACCCGCACCAACAACAACCGCTCGTGTTTGATATTGTCGAAACTTTACACACCATGATTGTATTTGTGAAATTGCGTTTTGAATTTTCTGCTTTTCGCTCACATGTAGGTGGGGCTGTGCTAAAATATTAGTCAGGAATTCAATTTTTTGCTGCCCAATATCGCACCAGTGTGCGACGATGCCATCGGCTGTTTGTTGAGCGGTTCCCGTAGCCAGCAAGTTGTAGGCCCATTCCATGCACTTGAGGAGATTGGTGTATACTTGTGCATCCATGATGACCTCAGAAATATCGTACGTTGTTTGTTTGATCGTTAAGGTTTACTTTTGACGTTAGAACTTATGTGAATGATCACTTCCCTGTTTAGCATCAACCTTATATATACATTCAAATAATGAGGAGAAGGCTAAACCATAGCACAAAGACTCGATGACACCTCCCACCAGCCGTACTTCAAATTCACACCCTCCAAGTAAAATTTTTGAAACTGGCATACTTCGGTCTAGGTATAATTACCCCACGCTCGTCACCACCGCAAAATCGAAAATTCATGGTTCAATGAAATTGACCAATGTGCTCATGCATACATACAGTCGCCAGCGTAACTACCCCAAGTATTCACTTTAAATGCAACGAAGTGGAAATTTTAAAAACTAGCGACAATACTTCAGACTAAATATAATTATGTGCGTCTGACCGTTCTGAAAACCAAAAATTTCAAAATTTGAAAAAGTTTCGTTGGCTGGCTGGCGGTGGGCGTAATGTGTGCTCATTGATGCCAATCACCCCCAGTCACCCTTGCGCGATATATAAACCCGTCACTAAGCAGGATTATTAACATTCTAAGTCTGAAAAGTGTCCAAATAATTGTACAAGAACGTCAAAGTAATCTGTTTGAAAAAGTAACGATACCGATTTATACAATGAAACATAGTGAGTATAATTTTCAATATATTAATAGACTGCATGGAATAGAATTCATAGACTGATTCTTTATATATCTTGCAAGTTTTGATTTTCATCATTATCACCATCATATAAGTATATATAGTTTATACTCTAATTTTTTTTTACATATGTTTTCCATTGAAGCTTGGACTGTCACATATCATTGGGTGACTCCTCTTGAATGGGGCACTGATAATAGTTTGGGTGATGAAATTCAACGACATCTGGATCGATGGATTGCCGAAAGAGGCCATGTTGAGGGCGCCATGATAACCATTAATAATGTGGCAACGCAATTGGTGATGAACCACCGACAATATTATTGGTGGTTTGCTCGGCTTGGCGATCGTCATTATAACCACCCGTACAGACTAACTAATTATTTGATGTCGTGGCAATGTGAAGACAACATTGACAAAGCTGATGATCTAGATGATGATGATCATGAGCTGCTTGCAAATATGAGGATACGTTACAGGCCTGATGTGGATTCGGATGAGGAAGAAATGGAAGTGGAAGATGTTGAGGATGTTGAGGTGCAGGATTATGATGCCGATGAGGGTTTTTCCGTGCAGTGGTATGTAACTTTATTGTGGCGATATATATATATATATATATATATATATATATATATATATATATATATATATATATATATATATATATATATATATATATATATATATATATATATATATATATATATATATATATATATATATATATATATATATATATATATATATATATATATATATATATATATATATATATATATATATATATAGATTTATTGAAGAGGAAAGAAACTAATTATTGTTTCGCATCATTTCCAGATCCTACATACTTACGCAATGGGGAAATTTTGAAAATATAATAGTGATAATAATGATAATAATAATAATAATAAATGTAAATAGTAAATAAACATTGATGTAAATAATAATAATAATAGAGTAAAATAAATAATGAATAAAAAAATAAATGCGATAGTAAATCAATGAATACATGAGAACATATTTATTCAAATTTGTCTACTTATAGTTATTCATGTTAATTAGTCAAAGCATTCACTTTGAACACGTTGTGACAGGAATTCTTACACTAACGACAATATTTTGACCTGAATATAATTATGTGCATTCACCGTTGCGAAGACAGAAATATTCACAGTTCATTAAGTCTCGCTGAAAATTTTACCGTTCGAAAATTTCACTAACGATGTCGAAGGTCATTAGTGCTAATTAGTTCAAGCATTCACTTTGAACACGTCAAGACAGGAAAGTTTTTCCAGACTGGCGACAATATTATAAGCCAAATATAATTATATGCATTCACCGCTGCAAAGATAGAAAAATTCACAGTTCAATAGGCCTCGTGAAAAATTTACAGTTCAAAAATTTCACTAACGACAGGGAATGGGTACCCGACTGGGTCGGTCACAGCTCAGGCGAATCGGTATACCACTCGACAACCAACGATGATGGTGCACACATCAGGCGCAGCAAGTTAATACCGCGATCACTACCCCCTCAGGATACGGAATTTGAAAATGAATAATAAATCAATGAATAGATCATCGAAAATCTTATTATTCGCCCAACCTTCCCTTTCTCTCTCTATCTCTCTCTCTCTGCAGCATTCATAGAATCGAGCCTGATTCGGTTGAGTTAGGTTGATGAAAAAAAAAAAAAAATGTCTAAGTTTTTGGTCCAGCGGTCCAGTGGTCCAGGGATGCTGTGATCTGCAGATCAGATCTTGGGATGCTGTGAGTCAGAACTCTCTTATCTTATCTACTTAGAGAAAATAAAATCAGTTCTGAAATTCATGTTAAACGAAGGAAATCTATATCAGCCGACTCCTGTATCTTGTAATCCATACTCTGACGCGTAAAGAGACAGTTCTTAGAGATAAATCATTTTGTCGAATATATCGATCGATTTTTCAAACTAGAAAAAATAAAATCAGTTCTGAAATTCATGTTAAACGGTGGGAATCTATATCAGCCGACTCCTGTATCTTGAAATCCATACTCTGACGCGTAAAAAGACAGTTCTGAGAAATAAATCATTCTTTTGAATATATCGATCGATTTTTCAAACTAGAAAAAATGAAATCAGTTCTGAAATTCACGATAAACGGTGGAAATCTGTATCAGCCGACTCCTGTATCTTGAAATCCATACTCTGACGCGTAAAAAGACAGTTCTTAGAAATAAATCATTTTTTTGAATATATCGATCGATTTTTCAAACTAGAAGAAATGAAATCAGTTCTGAAATTCACGATAAACGGTGGAAATCTTTATCAGCCGACTCCTGTATCTTGAAATCCATACTCTGACGCCTAAAAAGACAGTTCCTAGAGATAAATCATTCTTTCGAATATATCGATCGATTTTTCAAACAAGAAAAAATAAAATCAGTTCTGAAATTCAATGTCAACGGTGGAAATCTATATCAGCCGACTCCTGTATCTTGAAATTCATAATCTGACGCGTAAAAAGACAGTTCTTAGAGATAAATCATTTTTTCCAATATATCGATGGATTTTTCAAACTAGAAAAAATGAAATCAGTTCTGAAATTCATGTTAAACGGTGGGAATCTTTATCAGCCGACTCCTGTATCTTGTAATCCATACTCTGACGGCTAAAAAGACAGTTCTCAGAGATAAATCATTTTTTCGGATGTATCGATCGATTTTTCAAACTAGAAAAAATGAAATCAGTTCTGAAATTCATGTTAAACGATGGAAATCTATATCAGCCGAATCCTGTATCTTGAAATTCATACTCTGACGCGTAAAAAGACAGTTCTTAGAGATAAATCATTTTTTCCAATATATCGATGGATTTTTCAAACTAGAGAAAATAAAATCAGTTCCGAAATTCATGTTAAACGAAGAAAATCTATATCAGCCGACTCCTGTATCTTGTAATCCATACTCTGACGCGTAAAAAGACAGTCCTTAGAGATAAATCATTTTGTCAAATATATCGATCGATTTTTCAAACTAGAAAAAATAAAATCAGTTCTGAAATTCATGTTAAACGGTGGGAATCTATATCAGCCGACTCCTGTATCTTGAAATCCATACTCTGACGCGTAAAAAGACAGTTCTCAGAAATAAATCATTTTTCTGAATATATCGATCGATTTTCAAACTAGAAAAAATGAAATCAGTTCTGAAATTCAATGTCAACGGTGGAAATCTATATCAGCCGACTCCTGTATCTTGAAATTCATACTCTGACGCGTGAAAAGACAGTTCTTAGAGATAAATCATCTTTTCCAATATATCGATGGATTTTTCAAACTAGAGAAAATAAAATCAGTTCTGAAATTCATGTTAAACGGTGGAAATCTACATCAGCCGACTCCTGTATCTTGTCATCCATACTCCCACGGCTAAAAAGACAGTCCTCAGAAATAAATCATTTTTTCGAATATATCGATCGATTTTTCAATCTAGAAGAAGAAAAATCAGTTCTGAAATTCATGTTAAACGGTGGAAATCCATATCAGCCGACACCTGTATCTTGAAATCCATACTCTGACGCGTAAAAAGACAGTTCTTAGAGATAAATCATTTTTTCCAATATATCGATGGATTTTTCAAACTAGAGAAAATAAAATCAGTTCTGAAATTCATGTTAAACGAAGGAAATCTATATCAGCCGACTCCTGTATCTTGAAATCCATACTCTGACGCGTAAAAAGACAGTTCTTAGAGATAAATCATTTTTTCGAATATATCGATCGATTTTTCAAACTAGAAAAAATGAAATCAGTTCTGAAATTCATGTTAAACGGTGGAAATCTATATCAGCCGACTCCTGTATCTTGTAATCCATACTCTGACGGCTAAAAAGACAGTTCTCAGAGATAAATAATTTTTTCGGATGTATCGATCGATTTTTCAAACTAGAAACAATGAAATCAGTCCTGAAATTCATGTTAAACGATGGAAATCTATATCAGCCGACTCCTGTATCTTGAAATCCATACTCTGACGCGTAAAAAGACAGTTCTTAGAGATAAATCATTTTTTCCAATATATCGATGGATTTTTCAAACTAGAGAAAATAAAATCAGTTCTGAAATTCATGTTGAACGGTGAAAATCTGTATCAGCCGACTCCTGTATCTTGAAATTCAGAATCTAACGCGTAAAAAGACAGTTTTTAGAGATAAATCGTTTTTCCCAATATATCGATGGATTTTTCAAACCAGAGAAGATAAAATCAGTTCCGAAATTCATGTTAAACGGTGGAAATCTGTATCAGCCGACTCCTGTATCTTGAAATCCATACTCTGACGCGTAAAAAGACAGTTCTTAGAGATAAATCGATTTTTCGAATATAGCGATCGATTTTTCAAACTAGAAAAAATAAAATCAGTTCCGAAATTCATGTTAAACGGTGAGAATCTATATCAGCCGACTCCTGTATCTTGAAATCCATACTCTGACGCGTAAAAAGACAGTTCTTAGAAATAAATCATTTTTTTGAATATATCGATCGATTTTTCAAACTAGAAAAAATGAAATCAGTTCTGAAATTCACGATAAACGGTGGAAATCTTTATCAGCCGACTCCTGTATCTTGAAATCCATACTCTGACGCCTAAAAAGACAGTTCCTAGAGATAAATCATTCTTTCGAATATATCGATCGATTTTTCAAACAAGAAAAAATAAAATCAGTTCTGAAATTCAATGTCAACGGTGGAAATCTATATCAGCCGACTCCTGTATCTTGAAATTCATAATCTGACGCGTAAAAAGACAGTTCTTAGAGATAAATCATTTTTTCCAATATATCGATGGATTTTTCAAACTAGAAAAAATGAAATCAGTTCTGAAATTCATGTTAAACGGTGGGAATCTTTATCAGCCGACTCCTGTATCTTGAAATCCATACTCTGACGCCTAAAAAGACAGTTCCTAGAGATAAATCATTCTTTCGAATATATCGATCGATTTTTCAAACAAGAAAAAATAAAATCAGTTCTGAAATTCAATGTCAACGGTGGAAATCTATATCAGCCGACTCCTGTATCTTGAAATTCATAATCTGACGCGTAAAAAGACAGTTCTTAGAGATAAATCATTTTTTCGAATATATCGATCGATTTTTCAAACTAGAAAAAATGAAATCAGTTCTGAAATTCATGTTAAACGGTGGAAATCTATATCAGCCGACTCCTGTATCTTGTAATCCATACTCTGACGGCTAAAAAGACAGTTCTCAGAGATAAATCATTTTTTCGGATGTATCGATCGATTTTTCAAACTAGAAAAAATGAAATCAGTTCTGAAATTCATGTTAAACGATGGAAATCTATATCAGCCGAATCCTGTATCTTGAAATTCATACTCTGACGCGTAAAAAGACAGTTCTTAGAGATAAATCATTTTTTCCAATATATCGATGGATTTTTCAAACTAGAGAAAATAAAATCAGTTCCGAAATTCATGTTAAACGAAGAAAATCTATATCAGCCGACTCCTGTATCTTGTAATCCATACTCTGACGCGTAAAAAGACAGTCCTTAGAGATAAATCATTTTGTCAAATATATCGATCGATTTTTCAAACTAGAAAAAATAAAATCAGTTCTGAAATTCATGTTAAACGGTGGGAATCTATATCAGCCGACTCCTGTATCTTGAAATCCATACTCTGACGCGTAAAAAGACAGTTCTCAGAAATAAATCATTTTTCTGAATATATCGATCGATTTTCAAACTAGAAAAAATGAAATCAGTTCTGAAATTCAATGTCAACGGTGGAAATCTATATCAGCCGACTCCTGTATCTTGAAATTCATACTCTGACGCGTGAAAAGACAGTTCTTAGAGATAAATCATTTTTTCCATTATATCGATGGATTTTTCAAACTAGAGAAAATAAAATCAGTTCTGAAATTCATGTTAAACGGAGGAAATCTATATCAGCCGACTCCTGTATCTTGAAATCCATACTCTGACGCGTGAAAAGACAGTTCTTAGAGATAAATCATCTTTTCCAATATATCGATGGATTTTTCAAACTAGAGAAAATAAAATCAGTTCTGAAATTCATGTTAAACGGTGGAAATCTACATCAGCCGACTCCTGTATCTTGTCATCCATACTCTGACGGCTAAAAAGACAGTCCTCAGAAATAAATCATTTTTTCGAATATATCGATCGATTTTTCAATCTAGAAAAAGAAAAATCAGTTCTGAAATTCATGTTAAACGGTGGAAATCCATATCAGCCGACACCTGTATCTTGAAATCCATACTCTGACGCGTAAAAAGACAGTTCTTAGAGATAAATCATTTTTTCCAATATATCGATGGATTTTTCAAACTAGAGAAAATAAAATCAGTTCTGAAATTCATGTTAAACGAAGGAAATCTATATCAGCCGACTCCTGTATCTTGAAATCCATACTCTGACGCGTAAAAAGACAGTTCTTAGAGATAAATCATTTTTTCGAATATATCGATCGATTTTTCAAACTAGAAAAAATGAAATCAGTTCTGAAATTCATGTTAAACGGTGGAAATCTATATCAGCCGACTCCTGTATCTTGTAATCCATACTCTGACGGCTAAAAAGACAGTTCTCAGAGATAAATAATTTTTTCGGATGTATCGATCGATTTTTCAAACTAGAAAAAATGAAATCAGTCCTGAAATTCATGTTAAACGATGGAAATCTATATCAGCCGACTCCTGTATCTTGAAATCCATACTCTGACGCGTAAAAAGACAGTTCTTAGAGATAAATCATTTTTTCCAATATATCGATGGATTTTTCAAACTAGAGAAAATAAAATCAGTTCTGAAATTCATGTTGAACGGTGGAAATCAATATCAGCCGACTCCTGTATCTTGTAATCCATACTCTGACGGCTGAGAAGACAGTTCTCAGAGATAAATCATTTTTTCGGATATATCGATCGATTTTTCAAACTAGAAAAAATGAAATCAGTCCTGAAATTCATGTTAAACGATGGAAATCTATATCAGCCGACTCCTGTATCTTGAAATCCATACTCTGACGCGTAAAAAGACAGTTCTTAGAGATAAATCATTTTTTCCAATATATCGATGGATTTTTCAAACTAGAGAAAATAAAATCAGTTCTGAAATTCATGTTGAACGGTGAAAATCTGTATCAGCCGACTCCTGTATCTTGAAATTCAGAATCTAACGCGTAAAAAGACAGTTTTTAGAGATAAATCGTTTTTCCCAATATATCGATGGATTTTTCTAACCAGAGAAGATAAAATCAGTTCCGAAATTCATAAAAACGGTGGAAATTTTTATCAGCCGACTCCTGTATCTTGAAATCCATACTCTGACGCGTAAAAAGACAGTTCTTAGAGATAAATCGATTTTTTGAATATAGCGATCGATTTTTCAAACTAGAAAAAATAAAATCAGTTCCGAAATTCATGTTAAACGGTGAGAATCTATATCAGCCGACTCCTGTATCTTGAAATCCATACTCTGACGCGTAAAAAGACAGTTCTTAGAAATAAATCATTTTTTTGAATATATCGATCGATTTTTCAAACTAGAAAAAATGAAATCAGTTCTGAAATTCACGATAAACGGTGGAAATCTTTATCAGCCGACTCCTGTATCTTGAAATCCATACTCTGACGCCTAAAAAGACAGTTCCTAGAGATAAATCATTCTTTCGAATATATCGATCGATTTTTCAAACAAGAAAAAATAAAATCAGTTCTGAAATTCAATGTCAACGGTGGAAATCTATATCAGCCGACTCCTGTATCTTGAAATTCATAATCTGACGCGTAAAAAGACAGTTCTTAGAGATAAATCATTTTTTCCAATATATCGATGGATTTTTCAAACTAGAAAAAATGAAATCAGTTCTGAAATTCATGTTAAACGGTGGAAATCTTTATCAGCCGACTCCTGTATCTTGAAATCCATACTCTGACGCCTAAAAAGACAGTTCCTAAAGATAAATCATTCTTTCGAATATATCGATCGATTTTTCAAACAAGAAAAAATAAAATCAGTTCTGAAATTCAATGTCAACGGTGGAAATCTATATCAGCCGACTCCTGTATCTTGAAATTCATAATCTGACGCGTAAAAAGACAGTTCTTAGAGATAAATCATTTTTTCGAATATATCGATCGATTTTTCAAACTAGAAAAAATGAAATCAGTTCTGAAATTCATGTTAAACGGTGGAAATCTATATCAGCCGACTCCTGTATCTTGTAATCCATACTCTGACGGCTAAAAAGACAGTTCTCAGAGATAAATCATTTTTTCGGATGTATCGATCGATTTTTCAAACTAGAAAAAATGAAATCAGTTCTGAAATTCATGTTAAACGATGGAAATCTATATCAGCCGAATCCTGTATCTTGAAATTCATACTCTGACGCGTAAAAAGACAGTTCTTAGAGATAAATCATTTTTTCCAATATATCGATGGATTTTCCAAACTAGAGAAAATAAAATCAGTTCCGAAATTCATGTTAAACGAAGAAAATCTATATCAGCCGACTCCTGTATCTTGTAATCCATACTCTGACGCGTAAAAAGACAGTCCTTAGAGATAAATCATTTTGTCAAATATATCGATCGATTTTTCAAACTAGAAAAAATAAAATCAGTTCTGAAATTCATGTTAAACGGTGGGAATCTATATCAGCCGACTCCTGTATCTTGAAATCCATACTCTGACGCGTAAAAAGACAGTTCTCAGAAATAAATCATTTTTCTGAATATATCGATCGATTTTCAAACTAGAAAAAATGAAATCAGTTCTGAAATTCAATGTCAACGGTGGAAATCTATATCAGCCGACTCCTGTATCTTGAAATTCATACTCTGACGCGTGAAAAGACAGTTCTTAGAGATAAATCATTTTTTCCAATATATCGATGGATTTTTCAAACTAGAGAAAATAAAATCAGTTCTGAAATTCATGTTAAACGGAGGAAATCTATATCAGCCGACTCCTGTATCTTGAAATCCATACTCTGACGCGTGAAAAGACAGTTCTTAGAGATAAATCATTTTTTCCAATATATCGATGGATTTTTCAAACTAGAGAAAATAAAATCAGTTCTGAAATTCATGTTAAACGGTGGAAATCTACATCAGCCGACTCCTGTATCTTGTCATCCATACTCTGACGGCTAAAAAGACAGTCCTCAGAAATAAATCATTTTTTCGAATATATCGATCGATTTTTCAATCTAGAAAAAGAAAAATCAGTTCTGAAATTCATGTTAAACGGTGGAAATCCATATCAGCCGACACCTGTATCTTGAAATCCATACTCTGACGCGTAAAAAGACAGTTCTTAGAGATAAATCATTTTTTCCAATATATCGATGGATTTTTCAAACTAGAGAAAATAAAATCAGTTCTGAAATTCATGTTAAACGAAGGAAATCTATATCAGCCGACTCCTGTATCTTGAAATTCATACTCTGACGCGTAAAAAGACAGTTCTTAGAGATAAATCATTTTTTCGAATATATCGATCGATTTTTCAAACTAGAAAAAATGAAATCAGTTCTGAAATTCATGTTAAACGGTGGAAATCTATATCAGCCGACTCCTGTATCTTGTAATCCATACTCTGACGGCTAAAAAGACAGTTCTCAGAGATAAATAATTTTTTCGGATGTATCGATCGATTTTTCAAACTAGAAAAAATGAAATCAGTTCTGAAATTCATGTTAAACGATGGAAATCTATATCAGCCGAATCCTGTATCTTGAAATTCATACTCTGACGCGTAAAAAAACAGTTCTTAGAGATAAATCATTTTTTCCAATATATCGATGGATTTTTCAAACTAGAGAAAATAAAATCAGTTCCGAAATTCATGTTAAACGAAGAAAATCTATATCAGCCGACTCCTGTATCTTGTAATCCATACTCTGACGCGTAAAAAGACAGTCCTTAGAGATAAATCATTTTGTCAAATATATCGATCGATTTTTCAAACTAGAAAAAATAAAATCAGTTCTGAAATTCATGTTAAACGGTGGGAATCTATATCAGCCGACTCCTGTATCTTGAAATCCATACTCTGACGCGTAAAAAGACAGTTCTATATATATATATATATATATATATACACTCCTCAAAAGAATTAAAGCAACACCTGATCACGAGTCGAAAAATGATGAATTTTCAAACGCCTGTATCTCTCGATTGGGAGACCATATTGAGAATTCGAGGGATGCAAATTGAAGCTTGAAGTGTCTTCTTTGATGTCATCTCAATGGATATTCTTTATCATGTCCCATTGTTAAGTTGCATCTCTCTGAAGCGATCGGTGCGGAAATTCACGTTTTACCGCAAAGTTCAACGTAGCACACCGGAAGGATAAATTTTTTTTTTGAAATTCCGTTCCGTGTAAAAGTTGGAAAATTTCCTTCACTTTGAAATGCTTTTTTGAGAATCCTTGTCAATTTTTTTTTCGCGGAGTTACGCCAGTTTGAAGCAAACTACTCTGAGAAATTATCAAACCACCATAACTTCCGACAGAATTATGGTAGATCAATATTCCGCACACTGATTTTTAGGTAATTTCATCCTCTTTAAGATGCATTTATGAAATTGATTTTTCCATAATTTCCAGAGGGTTGAGCTCACTTTTACTACAGAAGCGCATACGTTCAAATGCATTGAAAATTAGGGTTGAATCCAACCGCCAAAACTCGATTTACACTTCTTGGAAATTGAAAATCGGAATCATTTTCCAAAACCTCAAGTCTTTCTCTTCAAAATTCTCTACCTGGT
>CATIVB010000039.1:0-27500 GCA_949628255.1 Macrophya alboannulata | reverse complement strand
TTTTGGAAATATGGTGTTCTTTGAGCACATCATCAGATTATCTACATTGTATCGAGTGTAAACAAGCCACTCCAATCACGTTGCCACGCTAGTATGCGGTTTATCCATTGTATCAATAACATTCACGATCAACCCGGAAAAAATGATCATACATGAGTCAGGGATGAACCAGATATGTTCAGATATGTTCAGATCTGAACATATACATGATTCATGCCTGACTTATGTAAAATCATATATAACATTATGCAGGGTATCACAGAAAACATGCCGAGGCTTTTACATGGTAAATCTTGATCAGAAATGGAAACGAAATTTCTTTAGCCGTTTATTTCTGAGATGCATAGAGTTTCCGTTATAATTATTTCAATTCCAGCCAATGACGCGCGGCCTGTGACCGGTAGTGTGTCGGTGTGCCTCCCGCTCGGTTGTATTTCGAGCGCACACAACCGAGCGGGAGGTACACCGACACATGGCCCGGTCATAGGCCGCGCGTCATTGGCTGGAATTAAAATATTCATAACGGAAAATTTATGCTTCTCAGAAAAAAACGGCTGAGGAAAATTCGATCCCATTTCCGATCAAGAGTCACCCTGTGAAAGGCGCCGCATGTTCTCTGTAACACCCTGTATAGCAGTGCTGTATAGATCAGTGAAAATCATGTCCTCAAAGTATACTGTACTTTCAATGTTAAGACCTTGAAGCATGCTAAACTTCGAGTATCAGAATATACGTAAAGTGTACTTCGAGGACACGGTTTCATAAGTATCGTATACTTTCAGAACACAGTTTTGCAAATATAGCGTACTTTGAGTACAGATTTTTTGATTGTTTTTTTGTTGTTTCAGAACATCATTTTATCGTCTATCTAAAAAATAGTAAGCCACTAGGACAGCATACATGAACATTACTGTACAGTCCACCTCCTGTTACACGCTAATAAAGCCCGTTATCGTAACAGGCACGTATAGCTTCGTCTGTGCTTCAGAAAGCATTATCTTCCAGGCTATAATTCAAAATCTGTAGTTATAACCTCAAGTTCGTAGTTCACCGGTTTTTTGAGATCGCGTCACTGGGATATCCACACGGTGGTTTTTGATTCTTGGCAACTATTTTGTCGACGTTACATCTCAATCGATTATTGAATAATCAATTATTGAAAGTAGGAAGTCATAATCTCATAATTCGAGTTTGTTTCTTATTCTTTAACACTGTTTTCGATATATATTTTCGTAAGTCATGTGAATTTGATATCAACGAGTTACAATTCTCGCAAATTTCGTGTGCTTATGCCTAACGAAGCAGTGGCCGACAATCTGAGAATATACATTCATTGTCGGCTACTGCTTCGTTGGGCATAGGCATATGAAATTCGCGAAAGTGGAAACTCGTTTCGGTCTCGGTTCAAAATAAAATATGAGCCACTAGGACAGCATACGTGAACATAACGTACTGTACATACATTGGATGACGCGTTGTTATAATGTACTGTACTCGAAAAAGTATAGAGCATTTAAAATCATGTCCTCGAAGTATACTGTATTTTCATTATTGAGTCCTTCAAGTATACTAAACTTCGAATGTCCCAATATATGTAAGGTGTTCTTCCGCGACACTATTCCAAACGTATCGTATACCTTAAGGACACGGTTTTGAAAATATGGGGTTCTTTGAGCACAAATCATCAGCTTATCCACATCGTATCGAGTCTAAACGAGCCACTCCAATCACGTTGCCACGCTAGTATGAGGTTTATCCATTTTATTATCAATATTTAGGAACGATCAAAACTTTGACTCTCCCCCAAAATTTGCGATCCTATCAGTCACGTATTTGTTGTGATTACGGACTTCATTGGCGTGTAACTAGAAGTAAGTATAGTATACTTTAGATGTCCGGTTGTCATCAAATACTGTGCTGGTAAAACTGTGACCCCATAGTATACAGAGCATTGAAAATTACGTCTTCGAAATATACTGTATTTTCATTATCAAATCCTTGAAGTGTACCAAACTTCAAACGTGACGTTACACGTATCGTTTACTTTAAAGACAGGATTCCAAACGTATCGTATACTTCGAACACTGCTTTGGAACTGAAGTGTACTTCCGGGACATACATAAAGGTTCTTCGTTCGGATCTGAAAAATGATTTTCAGGACAGTCTTCAATATATACATTTCTTTGGTGTCCTCAAATAGACCTAACCTTTGACGGAGTAGGTATTTTTGAGGACTGTCCTCAAAGTATAAACGTTTCTACGATGTCCTCAAACTGATCAAATGGCATGTGGTGTAAATTTCGAGGACAGTCCTCAGAGTACACGTTAGATATATAAATTTTTGAAGACCGTCCTCAAAACAGCCAGATGTCCCTGAAGTAGCCAACGCATATACTAGAACGTCCTCAAATCATACTTTTCACATACATATATACACATATATACACATATATACACATATATACACATATATACACATATATACGCATATATACGCATATATACGCATATATACGCATATATACGCATATATACGCATATATACGCATATATACGCATATATACGCATATATACGCATATATACGCATATATACGCATATATACGCATATATACGCATATATACGCATATATACGCATATATACGCATATATACGCATATATACGCATATATACGCATATATACGCATATATACGCATATATACGCATATATACGCATATATACGCATATATACGCATATATACGCATATATACGCATATATACGCATATATACGCATATATACGCATATATACGCATATATACGCATATATACGCATATATATGTGTAAATCGCTGTATTCCGGGACCATTTTGGTACTGGAATGCGATTTTCCAAGACACTTGCTGCTTTCCGGGACAGGACCGGAACTTTTTTACAAATAACGATCAGTTCCGGGACAGTCCCGGATATTACTGTATACTGGTTCAAATATGTACACGGGGGTTTCGTGTATAAGGTTTCGGTTAGTGTTCCGGAAATTGATCATATAATACGGAAACGTCCTGGAAGTATACAATATTTCTCAACTGTCTCGGATATGTACACTTGACGTCAAGATAATGTCCTGGCAACTAACTATTCTTGCTTGGACCTATATATCATATAATATACATATTGATTTCGGAGTGAAACTCCTAGTTTTGGGTACGATTACGATCGTGATACTTCATTCTCACGTTCATCCGGATTGAGAGTCCGACCAGTAAGAAGTATAATTCCCGATTTGATATGCTCAAAGTAGAGGAAATACTCTGTTACCCAGCTCACGTCAGATGAAAATTATTGAGACGTGATCTACATTTTACCACGAGGACTTGTGCATCACGTTTCGCGGTTATAACGGAATCCATCAAGAGTTATTACTACGTTGGTGAATCTACCTAAACGGTTGTAAAGAAAAAAAAAATTCGCTACCCATCGATGTAATTCGTATGATAATTGTTGAATTATTGTTGTTGGTGAAATAGTTTTTAGGTTATATTTTCCCGCTATTGTTTATACGTTCGAAATGTTGATTTCCATGGATTTACCCTGAAACTAACATTTCTGATGAATAGAATTGCCCTGCTAAAATTGGTTCTGAATTGATTGTATCACTACATTTGATCGTGTTTTTGTGTGTTAGAATAGTTTAACGTCGGGTCTTTACAGCGAGGTAACCTCAATCTTACAAAAGTTCCGAGACTTTTACTGAACGTACTGTAAACTTCCAGTCCACTGCGAATGAAGAATTTTTCTCTGCGGGATACCCACACGATGTTCGGATAATGCTGCTTCGGAGATCGTATACCAAGAGATGTACATACGTGAGGTATTACGATCCCGATGCATAACCGATCTCCGTGGCAGAATTATCTGAAAAACCGTGTTTGTATCCTGCAGATAAATTTTTTTTACCAATGTTGGATCGGAAGTTGGCAATACATCTATATAAAAAGTGCTGGAACTTGTCGCGCGACGTATACAAGTTTCATGCACATTGCCTATCGAACTGAAACTGCTAATTATATAATTATGTACTCAGAAATAGACGATATAATTGTGTAATGAGAAATATGATATATACTTATATCATGAGGATTATTCGTCATCATATTATATGTATATTCGGGAATATTACTCCGCAAGCAATGCACATGAAACTTGTACACGTCGTGCAACAAATTCCAGCAATTTTTCTGGATGTGTTGTAGGCTTCCAATCCAAAATGGGTAAAAAAATTTCATCTGAAGGATACAAACACGGTGTCTCGGATAATTCTGCTACGGAGATCGGTTATGCATGGGTATCGTAATACCTCATGTACATGCCTTGGTGTACGATCTCCGGAGCAGCATCATTCGAAAATCGTATCGGTATCCCGCAGGTGAAAAATTTTTCATCCGCAGTGGACTGGAAGTTCACAGTACGTTCAGGAAAGGTCCCGGAACTTTTGAAAGGTTGAGGTTACCTTGCTGAGAGAACCCTACATAAAACGATTCCAACACGCAGAAACACGATAAATTGTTGTCATACAATTATTTCAGGACCAATTTCTAGCAGAAGCCATTCAATACATTATAAATGTCAGTTTCAGAGTAAATCTATGAGAATCAACACCTTGAACGTGTAAACAATAGAGAGAAAATCTAACTTCGAAACTATTTCACCGACAACAATAATTCAACAATTCTTATACGAATGAAATCGATGGGCAACGAATTTTTCTTTTCTTTACAACCGTTAAGGCAAATACGCCAAATGAAACGAATAACTCTTGATCTATTTCGTTATACCCGTAAAACGTCATGCACGAGTCCCAGGGGTAAACTGGTCACGTCTCAATAATTTCCATCTGACGTGAGCCTGTCACAGACTATTTCTGTTACTTTGAGTATCGAATCAGGAATTATACTTCTCACTGTTCGAATTCTAAATTCGGATGAATGTGACAATGAAATACACGATCGTAATTGTACCTATAACTAGGAATTTTACTTCGCAAGAAATGCGCATGAAACTCGTACGCGCCCTGCGACACGTTCCGGCACTTTTCCTGGATGTATCGTCAACTTCCAATCCGATATAGGTAAAAAAATTTCATCTGCAGGATACAGACACGGTTTCTCGGATAATTCTGCTACGGAGATCGGTTATGCATGGGTATCGTAATACCTCATGTACATGCCTTGGTGTACGATCTCCGAAGCAGCATCATTCGAAAACCGTATCGGTATCCCGCAGATGAAAAATTTTTCATCCGCAGTGGACTGGAAGTTCACAGTACGTTCAGGGAAGGTCTTGGCACTTTTGAGAGATTGAGGTCACCTTGCTGCAAGAACCCGGCATAAAACGATTCCAACACGCAGAAATACGATGAATTGTTGTCATACAATTATTTCAGGACCAATTTCTAGCAGGAGCCATTCAATCCATTATAAGTCTCAGTTTCAGAGTAAATCTATGAAAATCAATACCTCGAACGTATGAACAATAGAAAGAAAATCTAACCTCGAAACTATTTCACTGCCAATAATAATTCAACAATTCTTATACGAATGAAATCGATGGGCAACAAATTTTTTTTTTCTTTACAACCGTTAAGGCAGATACGCCAAATGAGTCGAATAACTCTTGATTGATTTCGTTATACCCGTAAAACGTCATGCACGAGGCCCAGAGGTAAACTGGTCACGTCTCAATAATTTCCATCTGACGTGAGCCTGTCACAGACTATTTCTGCTTCTTTGAGTATCGAATCAGGAATTATACTTCTCACTGTTCAAATTCTAAATTCGGATGAATGTGACAATGAAATACACGATCGTAATTGTACCTATAACTAGGAATTTTACTTCGCAAGAAATGCGCATGAAACTCGTACGCGCCCTGCGACACGTTCCGGCACTTTTTCTGGATGTATCGTCAACTTCCAATCCGATATAGGTAAAAAAATTTCATTCGCAGGATACAGACACGGTTTCTCGGATAATTCTGCTACGGAGATCGGTTATGCATGGGTATCGTAATACCTCATGTACATGCCTTGGTGTACGATCTCCGAAGCAGCATCATTCGAAAACCGTATCGGTATCCCGCAGATGAAAAATTTTTCATCCGCAGTGGACTGGAAGTTCACAGTACGTTCAGGGAAGGTCTTGGCACTTTTGAGAGATTGAGGTTACCTTGCTGCAAGAACCCGGCATAAAACGATTCCAACACGCAGAAATACGATGAATTGTTGTCATACAATTATTTCAGGACCAATTTCTAGCAGGAGCCATTCAATCCATTATAAATCTCAGTTTCAGAGTAAATCTATGAAAATCAATACCTCGAACGTATGAACAATAGAAAGAAAATCTAACCTCGAAACTATTTCACCGACAAGAATAATTCAACAATTCTTATACGAATGAAATCGATGGGCAACAAATTTTTTTTTCTTTACAACCGTTAAGGCAGATACGCCAAATGAGTCGAATAACTCTTGATTGATTTCGTTATACCCGTAAAACGTCATGCACGAGGCCCAGAGGTAAACTGGTCACGTCTCAATAATTTCCATCTGACGTGAGCCTGTCACAGACTATTTCTGCTACTTTGAGTATCGAATCAGGAATTATACTTCTCACTGTTCAAATTCTAAATTTGGATGAATGTGACAATGAAATACACGATCGTAATTGTACCTATAACTAGGAATTTTACTTCGCAAGAAATGCGCATGAAACTCGTACGCGCCCTGCGACACGTTCCGGCACTTTTTCTGGATGTATCGTCAACTTCCAATCCGATATAGGTAAAAAAATTTCATCCGCAGGATACAGACACGGTTTCTCGGATAATTCTGCTACGGAGATCGGTTATGCATGGGTATCGTAATACCTCATGTACATGCCTTGGTGTACGATCTCCGAAGCAGCATCATTCGAAAACCGTATCGGTATCCCGCAGATGAAAAATTTTTCATCCGCAGTGGACTGGAAGTTCACGGTACGTTCAGGGAAGGTCTTGGCACTTTTGAGAGATTGAGGTTACCTTGCTGCAAGAACCCGGCATAAAACGATTCCAACACGCATAAATACGATGAATTGTTGTCATACAATTATTTCAGGACCAATTTCTAGCAGGAGCCATTCGATCCATTATAAATCTCAGTTTCAGAGTAAATCTATGAAAATCAACACCTAGAACGTATGAACAATAGAGAGAAAATCTAACCTCGAAACTATTTCACCGACAAGAATAATTCAACAATTCTTATACGAATGAAATCGATGGGAAACAAATTTTTTTTTTCTTTACAACCGTTAAGGCAGATACGCCAAATGAGTCGAATAACTCTTGATTGATTTCGTTATACCCGTCATGCACGAGTCCCAGAGATAAACTGATGACGTCTCAATAATTTCGATCTGACGTGAGCCTGTAACAGACTATTTCTGCTACTTTGAGTATCGAATCAGGAATTATACTTCTCACTGTGCGAATTCTAAATCCGGATGAATGTGAGAATGAAGCACACGATCGTAATTGTACCTATAACTAGGAATTTCACTTCGCAAACAATGCGCATGAAACTCGTACACGTCCTACGACAAGTTCCGGCACTTTTTCTGGATGTATTTCCAACTTCCAATCCAACATGGGTAAAAAAATTTCATTTGCAGGATAGAAACACGGTTTCTCGGATAATTCCGCTACGGAGATCGGTTATTCCTGGGGATCGTAATACCTCATGTACATGCCTTGGTATACGATCTTTGAAGCAGCATCATCCAAAAACCGTGTGGGTAGCTTGCAGAGGATAATTTTTCGATTTGCGGTCAGCTTGAAGTTCACAGTATGTTTAGTTTGACGAAATTCACGGAGCGGGCGACTTGAACGATGGAAACTATGAAGCGGACGACTTGGAAGACGAACTTCACGGAGCGAGCAACCTGGACGATGGAAACTGCGAAGCCGACGACACGAAGGACGAAAACCACGAAGCCGATGATCTGGAGCACGCAATCTACGAAGAGGACGATCTTGGCACCGAAAATGACTACAGAAGCAATTTCGGGAAATTGTTTATAAAAAATAAATAAATACGTAAATAAAAAAGCAATCTTGCAAATGATGATCTTGATACGACCCTGTTTGAGTTGCGTCTGAGCTTTGTGACTGATTAACTGAGATCTTCTCTAGCTCTGAAACTAAGGGTCTTTCGACTTTTCGGTAGAGGACTTTTGGTCTTAGAATTGGGTAAGGAATCTCCCCTGATCATATGGCCTGGTCAAACTGAATCATCCCCTGTCATCCTTTTTTTGTAGGTATAATTACAACCGTATTATTCATTCTCCCAGCCATGTGGATCTAGAGTTTGAACAGTGAAAAGTAGAACCTTTTGCAGAACCTTTCCCATGCAGCGCTGCTCAAAGTTCCTTCCAATTAGACTTTCACCGGAGAAGATTGAACTTTTTACAGAATACAGTTTTTAACATAATCTGAAACTTGTAGAATTTGTGTTACGATCAGAACTTCTTCACTGATATTAAAAACAAGACACAGATTGCTGTTAACATTTCAGTAGGGTCTTCGCTTTAAGCAGCGCTGATATCCTATTATATAATCTATGACATACCTACATATAATTATAACATCAGGATTACTATTATATTTTAAGAAAACCAACACTGTACTTAAAATATTTGAGGCGTTTTCACATTATAGGGTTGAACACTATTCATATTCAAAGGTAAATATTCCATATTCGGCATCGTCATATATGTCTAAACGAATGAAGCTGAGCAGCATTATGAAGGCAACCATAGTATTTTTTCAACCAAATAAAGCATTTTTTTAAAGTACATACAGAACGTGTTATGTCTACAGTACTACAACTTATATGTAAAACAACCTGTATCAGTAAACTCTGAATGCGCTCAAGACCTTCGAGGCATCTCTATTACGTAATGGTAAGTATTGCTGACATCAAAAGTTGAATGTTTTCTCAAATTCAGAATTGTTATTATATGCTCGAAGAAAAGAAAAAGTACTTATTAGATTAGAAGTATCGGAACAACATCAAAGTAAATATGATACGTTTTGTATTAAAATTTCAATTTTCATAAAGCAAAGGAGTATACATGGGCAGTTCCACCAATTATAGGTCAACGATCCGGGGTCAAAATTTTTATTCGTTTGAAATTTTTATATCTTAGATACGATAGAATGCTAGAACGATAGAAAATTTAAATAAAGGTAAGAAATTAAATTCTTCTGCCAAACTCCATGAAATCAACTATAGCTCCCGGCTGATCCCATTTCGAGCACCCTCCAAAAATACTAGGTAGTTGGATAAATAACTACAAGCTTTCAGACAAAAATATCCAACTTGGAATAAAATTTGAGAAAAGTTGAAAAAAACACGATTTTTTCTGCAAAAAAACGTGTTTTTGTAGGCTTTCGATGCCCTACTTCAAAAAAAATTTCATATTCGGAAAAATCAGGCTTTCTTCCATCAAAAACCCGCTAAATCATATTCATTTTCCCACCATAAAGATAGGCTAAAAATTCGAATGTAAAAGTCCATTTGGTCAAAGTTAAAATAGCGACCGACGTGTTTCTCTTGGCCGATAAGCCCGAGAGGTCTGAAGCTTGGGGGATTCTCACATCTCTGTACATACTATGAGACAAAAATTTCAGACAAATCAAAATTTCGACCCCGGATCGTTGTACTAGAATTAGTGGAACTGCCCATATGTATATAATATGTAATTTGGTTTTTGTTCATCTGGGCGGGATTACTCTAACAACAAACCGAAACGTTTCTCTGCAAAAATGAGATTTATTATATTATAAGGCTATTTACATTATTTACACCTTACTCATGAAATAATTTACAAACCTGCAAAAATGAGAAACAACATTCAATGTTTATTGATAACAATCTTGCCTCTCACAGATTACAAAATTATTTCTAACCTCTTTCTAACCTCTAACTTTTAATATTGCTCTAAGCTTGCTAGTTACTTTCTAACCTGCTTAGTCACCTTCTCCTATCACATGTTATGTTTACCAGTACTCTACCTTACCTACTCGACTAACGCGGTAAAATTCAAATGTTTAAGAAGTATACTTCTTATATCTCCCCCCCTCGGGAGAAAGAAACGTCTTCAGCAATTTCTTCCGTGTCGTCTTCCAGTGGAGTTAGCTTTGAGTAATGAAAAATGTTGGACTCTTCTTTTTTGTATCCAGTGTTTACTTTGAACATGGTCTCAGAGATCTTCTCTAATATTTTATATGGTCCTATTCTCAATTTATCTAATTTTTTCCTGTTAAGACGGTTTCCATTCTCCACATATACCATTTTACCAGTTTGGAAAACATAATCTTTTCTATTTTTGTCGTATACTTTTTTATTATACTCATGGTATGTTATGCTGTTTTGTAGTGCCTTTATTCTATCTTCTTTCAAATTTGTCAGTTGTTGATTTGTAATTAATTCTTTTGGTAAAAGGGTAGTTAAGGTGCCCTCCATCAAATATTTCGGGCTGAATTTTGTCACTGTGTGTACCGTTTCATTATACTTTTGTACGCATCCCTGCGCTATGGTCGTCCAGGCTTTTTTGTCTTTAGTTCCGTTCACTTTACATCTTATTTTATTTATTAAGGTCTGGTTTAACCGTTCATTTAAGCCATTAGAAAAGGGTGCATTCACAGCTGTGAAAATTAGCGGGATGTTTTTGTTCTTTAAATATTCTTTAAATTCATAAGAATTTATTCCTGGATATTGGTCGACTAAGATTTTCCCTATTTGTTCATTATCTGCTACTTTTTTTTACCAATTTTATGAAGTCACTAGCTGATTGAGTTTTTGAAGTCATAATTTGTGCAAATCTAGTGAAATGATCTACTAGCAGATGCATATATTTTTTTGTCGACCTCGAGCCTCCGAAACCTCCTATCGTATCAATTGACATTATTTCATAAGGTTCTCTCGCTGGACCCAATTGTGATAACAATCCATATTTATATTGGCCTCTTGATTTATTTTGTATACAAATTTCACATTTTCTACATGTATCTTTGATGTTTTCTAAAAGATTTTTGGCTGTGTAATCTTTTTTTATCATGCTGGTCATTTGACTTATTCCAATGTGATTGAACTCTTTATGTACCTTTATTATTAGTGTCTTGCTGAATTCTTCTGACAATATAATTTTACCTTTCTGTAAATATAAATTATGTTCATTGCACCTCGCCTTTTGAATTTTTAATTCCTTATTTTTGTCTTGGTCTTTCTTGATACTTTCTAGACTTATTATATTTACTGTTTTCAGAATCTCATCTTGGTTTTCATCAACTCCCAGTACCGGGTTCCTGCTCAAACAATCCGCTTCTATATTGAATTTTCCTGGATTATATATCACCTTAAAGTCGAATTGAGACATATAATACGTCAAATCACCCAGCTCTTCATCCGGTCTAGCTTTTATGTTTAAGTCCTTCAAAGGTTTGTGATCCGAATACACTTCAAAAGGTCTGCCGATCAACCAGTATTGCCAAAATTTAATAGCTTCCTTAATAGCCAATGCTTCTAAGTATATTGCTTTCTTCTTACTTTGTGCACTTGTTAATTTTTTTGAAAAATATGCTACCGGTTTTTCGTTACCGTCTGTTTGGGGTTGTTTTAATACTGCTCCCAATCCTATCATACTTCCATCGGTGTAAATTTTGATTGGTAAATTCGGGTCATAAATAGTTAAAATTGGCGCTTTACATAAATAATCTTTTAAATAATTGAAGGCTTTTTGGCATTCTTGCGACCATATAAATTTTTGGTTCTTCCTGAGTAATTTGTGTAGTGGTTCTAAAATAGTTGCAATTCTCGGCACATATTCATGATAGAAATTAATTTTACCTAAGAATTGGCGGATGTTTTTTTGTGTCGTTGGTGTCGGGAAGTCCACTATTGACTTCAGATTATCAGTCATAGGTTTTACTGTATTATGGCCTATTATGTGCCCTAAGTAATCTACTGTGTTTGTTGCAAAAAGACATTTTGATAATTTCAACTTGAAACCCTCTTTTGTTATAGCCTCTAATAACTTTTGTAGGTGATCTAAATGTTCTTCCAACGTTTTTGAGAATATCAGTATATCGTCGATGAAGTTTACTGTGAAATTTTCCAATTTATATTTCCTCATTATGTTACTTAGAATTCTTTGGAATATTGCCGGTGATGTTTTCATTCCAAAAGGTAGACATGTCCACTGGTAGTGACCCTCCTGTGTAATGAAACCTGTTTTACTTCTGTCTTCTATTCTTAGCGGAATTGACCAGAAGGCCGAATTAATATCTAATTTTGAAAAAAATTGGCAATTTCTACTTTTTGTTATTAAATCCTCAATTCTTGGGAATGGTTGTGACTGTGGTATTATTATTTTGTTTAATTCTCTAAAGTCGATACACAGTCTTGACCTCTTATTTTCATCCTTCTTAAATGCAAGTGTCACAGGTGCTGCAAAAGGGCTATAAGATTCTTCTATCAAGTTCCTCTTCAACAGTTCTGCTATTTGTTGCTCTATTTCTTTCTTATCTTCCATTGTACACTTGTACGGTCGCTTGCTGCAATATTTATCTATTGTCAGATCAATTCTAGCTTCATACTCTTGTACCGTCCCAATATCAAATTTATCCTTGGCAAATATGTGTTGATATTTATTTACTAGGTTATTAATTGATTTTCTGTTTTCTACATTTAAGTGATCTGTAATTGCTTCAAAATTATTGGTATTAATGCATTCATTGAAATTTATTTCATGGATATTTTCTTTAATTTCATTTCTTTTTTTCTCTTTTTTATCTGTTATATTTGTGTTTTTAGGATCATCTTCTTTACAATTATTATTGTCACTGTTAGATTCTTTCCCTTTTTGTGTTACACACAGATTTTCATCTTGAGATAAATGAAATTGTTTTATTAGATCTAGTCCAATGAGAAAGTCAAATTTGAAATTTTCATTGTCCATTACAAAGACATCAACATCTTTTTCTATGTTGAAAATTCTAACTCTTAATTTTATTAAGTGCTTAGTGTCATTCACACCATTGATTGTTCTTAATTTTACTTTACTATAATCCGATTTGTTTACTTTTAATTTTAGTGTTTTTCCATTAATGAGTGATACATTTGATCCTGTATCATATACTCCATTTATAACCCATTCTTTATTTATTATAACTTTTAATTCAATCAATGGTGTGTGTACTAGTTTTTTGAATCTTGTTCTTCCGTTTCTATGTCTATTAAAGCATTGTTTATTTTTTTTTCTTTTTTATCTTTTTCCTGTGTGTCTTTATACCAACAACTTTCTACTGGATGAAAACGAACTTTGTTTAACTTTTCTTTACATAATGTACAAGGTGTTTTCACTTTTTGTCCTTGTTCATTTACTTTTTTTGGGATATCTGTTTTTTTATAAGTTAGGTGTTCTAATTTACCCAATTCACTATATAGGTCTTCTGTTTCAATTAAGGTATTTCTATCAATCTTATCACTTACATAGTTGGGTAGACCTACTGCGATTAAATCAATCAGTGTGCCAACATCAATGTCCTTCCTTGTTTCTAACATTAACTTTTCTTTTCTTAATGCGTATTCTATTAATGATCCAGTTTGATATTCAAAATTAATTGCGTACCTGATTTGGCTCCAACCTTTATTAGCAAAAGTGTCACAAATTTTTTTTTTCCAGTCAGACCATTGTGAGTTAATAGTTAGTTTTATTAAGACACATTCATACCAGTCTACACATGGTTTGTCTAAGAAGAGCTTCAATAGTTTAATTTTTTTTTCATCTTCTGTCACATTGAATCTGTTGCATTCTTCTTCAAATTCCTTCAACCATTGACTAGCATTTTGTGTTTTATTGTTAAACTTATTTATAGTTAACTCTTTTGCAATTTTTTCAATAGGTTTTTCTGACTTTTGATTAGTTTCAATTAATTTTTCTATTAATTTTTCCAATGTTGTTGTTTGTGCCGACTCCTTCGTTGTATTACTATTTATTGTTGCTTCTTCTAAGTAATAATCTTTGAATTGTAGGTTTTCTTCTTCATCCAGGTAGTCTTTTCTAATCTGTTCAGTTACTGTTATCCAGATTTTCCTAAATTGATTTCTTCTTGTTATACTTTTTTTCACTTTCGCAAACACTTTATGGTCTGCTATTACTGTATGTAGTGACGCTGGTTGTATTTCGTCAGGCACAATAAACTTCCTCTCATCTGGCGTTTCAATTGAGGTTATGCAAAGTATATTTGTTTTTCCATCTGCACTACCTCTCATTTTAAATTCAAATTTCAATTTTTCCATCGTTTCTCTTCTCTTTAAACGGGAATGTTGTTTTATAATATGTAATTTGGTTTTTGTTCATCTGGGCGGGATTACTTTAACAACAAACCGAAACGTTTCTCTGCAAAAATGAGATTTATTATATTATAAGGCTATTTACAGTATTTACACCTTACTCATGAAATAATTTACAAACCTGCAAAAATGAGAAACAACATTCAATGTTTATTGATAACAATCTTGCCTCTCACAGATTACAAAATTATTTCTAACCTCTTTCTAACCTCTAACTTTTAATATTGCTCTAAGCTTGCTAGTTACTTTCTAACCTGCTTAGTCACCTTCTCCTATCACATGTTATGTTTACCAGTACTCTACCTTACCTACTCGACTAACGCGGTAAAATTCAAATGTTTAAGAAGTATACTTCTTATATGTATATCATTACAGGTATCTTCTTACATTTAAAATAACTATTTCATTATTGGTAAACTAAAAATGCGTTAAGTATCGTCAAGGTATTCCTAACAAAATAATGGTGAGTATTGCTAATATTAAAAGATACATTATCTCATAAATTTGAGATCCTTATCATATAGGTACTTAATAAATGAAAAGGTACATATTAGCTTGGAGTATAGGAACAACATTAAGGTCAGTATGGTACTTTTTGTACTCAAATCAAGCATTCTCATACAGCTAACACAACACTTGTCATTTTTACAGGGTTGCAACAATGCAAAGGTGAGTATATATTATATATTAGGGTGGGTCAAAAAAATTAATTATTTTTTTTTTTAGTTCTGACACAGAAAAATTGGTTGCTAGGTACCTTTAGAAAGTACTCACCAAATATGGGCTCTTAATATTAATAGGAAGATCCTCCGCATCAGTTTTCTATTTTTACTTCAGTCTCATATAAAAAAAAACCAAATCTCATTATGTATCAATTGTTCAGCAAATGTCTATACATATTTTTGTAGGGAATTGAACGCTCTACGAAAAAGGTCTCACATACTTTTTTCATAAATGTAACCATTCGACAGATAATCGAGGTCAAAGTTTGAAGAATTTTCGTAGATGTTTTTTTTTTTTTAATAATTTTGTAACTTCCTGAAAAGTAATCATTGTCAAATGAGCAAGACATATTTTTGTAGGAAATTGAACGCTCTACAAAAAAGGTCTCTTGGTATTTTTCGATAAATCTAACTGTTTCCAAGTTGATTATTGGTAATTACCATTGATAACCAATAACCAACTTGGAAATAGTTAGATTTATCAAAAAATACCAAGATACCTTTTTTGTAGAGCGTTCAATTTCCTACGAAAATATGTCTTGCTCATTTGACAATCATTACTTTTCAGGAAGTTACAAAACTAATAAACAAGTTACAAACTAATAACAAGTTACAAAATTAATAAAAAAAAAAAATCTACGAAAATTCCTCAAACTTCGACCTCGATTATCTTTCGAATGGTTAGATTTATGAAAAAAGTATATGAGACCTTTTTCGTAGAGCGTTCAATTTCCTACAAAAATATGTATAGACATTTGCTGAACAATTGATACATAATGAGATTTGTTTTTTTTTATATGAGACTGAAGTAAAAATGGAAAACTCTGATGCGGAAGATCTTCCTATTAATATTAAGAGCTCATATTTGGTGAGTACTTTTTAAAGATGCCTAGCAACCAATTTTTCTGTGTCAGAACTAAAAAAAAAATAATCAATTTTTTTGACCCACCCTATTATATATACCCATATAGTATATATCCTTGGAGATATTTTTTTTATATTTAAAACAATCAATATATTATCCGTAAACTCTGAATGCGCTTCGCATATTTAAGGCATTTCTACTACGTAATGGTGAGTATTGCTGATATCAAAAGTTAAATGTTTTCTCAAATTCAAAATTATTATTATTATATGCTTTAAAAAAAATAAAAAAATACTTATTGGCTTTGAAGTATAGGAATACCATTAAGGTAAGTATGAAACGTTTTGTACTAACATTTCCATTTTCATAAAGCTAATACGGCACTTGTCATTTTTACAGGGTTGCAACAATGCCAAGGTAAGTATATATCTATAATATATGAGGTGTTCCACCCCGTTTCGAACGGTCGAAAAGTTGATCGATTCCAAAAAAATCATAATTTCGTCTTATTACACAAATATATCGAAAAAATGTATGTGAATTTTTTAAGAATTTTCGGATCGCGTTTTTTCGTTTTTCCAAATTTTAATTTTTTTCTACGAACCTCTGTATCTCATAAGTATAAGATCATACAAGAAAATTTATGAGACAAAAAAGTTGCAGTTTAAAATCAACTTTCTGAAAGAACTTTTTGGGGAATTTCTCGATTCCCAAAAATACCAATTTTCATCAAAAACACACAAAAATATCTTTTTCAAACTAATATGTCACTTTTGATTTGCCTCAAAAATTTACAGATAATACTCTCAAGTGTTTACAGCAACCATATATTTTTTCAAGATGGTTGGCTCAATCGTTTGGAAGCTATGCTTTATTAATTCTTCTTTTCTTTCGAAAAAAAAAATATAGCTTCCAAATGATTGACCCAACCATCTTAAAAAAAATATGGTTGCTGTAAACACTTGAGAGTATGTTCTGTAAATTTTTGAGGCAAATCAAAAGTGACATATCGGTTGAAAAAAAACATTTTTGTGTATATTTGATAAAAATTGGTATTTTTGCGATTTGAGAAATTCCCAAAAATTTTTTTCAAAAAGTTGATTTGAAACTGCAACTTTTTGGTCTTATAAATTTTCGTGTATGATCTTATACTTTTGAGATGCGGAGGTTCGTAGAAAAAAGATGAAATTTGGATAAACTCAAAAAATGCGATGCAAAAATTCTGAAAAAATTCACATAAATTCTTTCGATATAGGTATTTGTGTAATAAGACAAAATTATGATTTTGTTAGGATCGGTCAACTTTTTGACCCTTCGAAACGGGGTGGACACGTCATATATATGTTATATATCCATGGAGGTATCTTTCTTATATTCAAAACAATCATTATATTATCCGTAAACTCTGAATGCACTTAGATTCTTCGTTCTCTTCGAACTGGTCTCTTAAAGTCAAAATCATTATTATATGCTTCAAAAAATAAAAAGGTACTTATTAGCTTTCAATATCGGAGCAACATGGAGGTAAGTATGATACTTTTCGTACTAAAATTAAGCATTCTCATGAAGCCAACGTAGCATTTGTCGTATTCACAGCGTTTTAACAACGTAATGATAAAAGTATTCGTATTTTTGAAACTATTATTATTTTTTGTTTTTTATTTCAATTAATACCATGTCTCCAGAGAGTTGACACTGCACCTATCATTTTTTGAGCATTATAGTGACATTAGTAAGTATTATTATATAAGTAAGTATTATTTTATCACAGATGTCAGGATTCTCTTATAACTAGAATAATTATCATATCTCCGAAAAAATAAGGCAGCGCTCATCACACTTGGAATATTGTAATAACATGAACATTGTACTCCTCATACTGAATTAATACCATACTGGTAAATCTAAGACTGCACGTTTCTGCTCCGAAAGCATACGCACTGTACATCAGAGCAACCGTACTTCTTTGAAATCAAAATATTTTCCAAAAACTACTACTACAGCTGCCATGCTGGATTATCGCAGAACTGTGTATAGTCATGGTTTTCATTATACTGGTATCTGCTACCGTACTGCTTGATCATACTTGCTTAGACTTTTTTTTTTAGTCTGGTTATGAAGCCACGATTTTATTTGTGGTGAAGTTCGATTTTGTAGACATAGATTGTCAATTATTGCCTGATCAATGGTGGGTAGGGAGGGCAATTTACCATTCTGTAAACAACTCCCAAATAGCCGAAGCACTGCTTCTTTTTCGACTCTTGTCCAAAGGGAACGTTTATATTTGGTACGCGGAGAACCTGCAAACAAACTCAAAGTTATCTTTCCACGCAATATTCATGTGCTGCAACGTGTCATAGCAATTATGAGCTTTATGTATTTATGCGAGAAAAAGATTAGATCTTAGTCATGAAGAATACAGAAAAAGAGAGAATACATGGGGCATTCCACGCCAACTCGAGCAAGATCTGACTCTGACCATCTCGGATTTGATCCACTCTTCTTTAAAAAGTTATCTGCAGATTCAGGATCTCAAAAATAAATTTTTTTGTAATTTTTCTTCATTACCGTTATTTATTTTTGATTTTTCAAATGGACTCCAAGTTCATCCCATTTTAAAATTCTGAAAAAATTCAGAAAAATTGTATAAAATATGAGGATGACTTTAAGCCATTATATGAGTGGTCAGTATAATAGCAGTGCTTGATAAAGAATAATTACAATTGAGATTTAGTTTTTGTTATTTTTTTTTCTTGAATGTTATTTTGTATCAAAAAAACTCGTAGCACATGTTTGGAAAAAACAGTAACAAAAAAACATCCAAAAAAAATATTAAAAAAAATGAATCTCAATTGTAATTATTCTTTATGAAGGACTTCTATTAGACTTACCACTCTATATGTATAATGGCTAAAAATGATCCGCATATTTTATAAAATTTTTCTGAATCTTTCTAGAATTTTAAAACGGGGTGAACTTTGATTCCATTTAAAAAATCATAAATAAATAACGGTTATGAAGAAAAATTACAAATTTTTTTTTTTTTTGAGGTCGTGAACCTGCAGATAACTTTTTGAAGAAGAGTGAATAAAATCCGAGATGGTCAGGGTCAGACATTGGTCGAGTTGGCGTGGAATGTCCCACATATTATACTCATAAATGGACAATAATGAGCAATAAGGTTAGGATAGACTCTATCACTGGACGTAATGGTGGTAACCACCACTTGCCATGACCAAATCGCTATTTTCACCCTACAATAAGCAATAAGGTTTTAACTGACATTTTCAAGAAAATTCAGTTATATATTTGAATTCCACGATAGTTATAGAACGAAAATACATCAACAATTGCTGATCTTCAGAAATATTGGTTGGAACCTTATTGCTTATAACTGTCCACATGATAAAAGTAGTTTGGAATATTGATTTATAATAGACGCTGGCTCGAAGAACAGCTGTCACTGAGAGTGAATAACAGATTTTTTTCTTCGATGTAGGACTCCAAATGAATAAGACGTATCTCAACGGAAGCAGATCATGAACATACTTTCTGTGCTTCTACATAGAAACTTAGGAATTCGTTGGATGATTATACATAGAAGACGCGTGGTTTATAATTGGCCTCTGTCAAGTCACATCTCTCTTATGCAGAGATATCGATATCACATACACACACAATAAAATTGTAAGGGACAACACACAATATCTACAATTTAACTTTTCACAAATATGGTTATGAAATAAATATGGGTGTTGTGAATCAGCTTTTATACGTCAACTTACTCAATCGAACCTTTCTTGTAGCGTTATTATTGGAGTCTATGTGGTCTGCTTTTTGCGGATCTTGCGAGATATCACCTTGACATTCTGTGTCGTTTGATTGAATATCAGGTTGGAACTCTCTTTCTTCTTCGCTGGTCTCAGCATCATCATCATCATAATCATATGCACCCTGCGCTGCTTCTAAGAGTTTTGACATCTGGAGAATTTCTCTACTTACGAGGGGTTGACGATAAATATTTTTATGGATTTTCTCCGCATGCCCCATGTAACTAGCTAAGTCAGTGACTTGATTCTCTGTGAGATTCATAGTGACACATATGGTCGCAATATGTTTCCGTAATTTGGTGCCTCGTAATCTTTCAGGGAAAGTAGCACCAGAGTGGATAGAAAACTTTCTCATTAGTGCACAAGCATCGAGATGTTTATAAGTCCATAAAATTTTTCCTGGTATGCCAAAAACATAAATATTTTTGGTGCTAATTTTCATATCTTTTCTATGATTCGGTAGTAGTTCAATGCATTGAAATAAATCAGTATTCAAGAGGACTGCAACAGGGCGATTTTTTTTACCTCTTATGGAAAACCGCACATATTTCTTAGCCACTGCTTGATTTTCCCGGGATAAAGAATTAAATAGATCTTTATCTGTATTACTGTCGAGACTCTGATAACTTTTAAAATCTTCGATCTCAGTTCGTTCAATCTCACCGGCTCGACGTCGATTGAATACCTGAAGAGATGTTAGAGTTGCTTCGGCTAATGTCATCCATGTGGCCTCTGAAAATTTTTGTTTCAATTGCTCATATGCTTTAGCCATCATTTCTTGAAGATACTTGCATAATTTTTTAACATCCTCCATCAGGGGCAGCTCAATTTTCTTTCTTCGTTGCTGTTGTGTTTGAAATTCAGAAACTCTTCTATTGATGCTAATCGATAGCTCTTGTTTCAGCAATTTTAAAAAATCTTTGGTATTTTTCTTCTTCACATCATCGTGTTTTTTTATGCTTTCATTTACGAGGATTGTTCCACATAATTTAATTAAGGTACCTAAAGCAGAAGCAACAGCTGGTGTCATTCGATCTCTTTCAGCCGTTGTAACTTTAGCTTCAGCTGCTATCGCTTTCAGAGTATCATCACAGAACTTAGGATCGTAGACCGATGTTAGATCTGTAATTTCTTTATTTAGACTCCTTATTGTTAATAAAAAACGACCGAGGAGTCTGATACGCTGTCTGATCATGGTATAATCACGGTGCGCCTCGTACTTTTCACACATCTTATTGGCATATACAATAACTAGTTCATCATAACGAATAGCTCTGACAATTTCATCTTCTCTCAACCTGGGAAAAATTTTGTTGATCACAGGACTGGATGCTGCAGGATGTACTTGAGCGACAACCTGTTTACTCATGACCATCACCATTCTGTTCTTCTTACTACTTCGACCTGTACATTTGGCAAAGTGCATCCTGAGACTTTTCACTGAAAAATATGCTTTACAGTTTGCACATACTTTAAATTCACTAGCTGATCTGTTATGTCCAACTTTAGGTCTCCTAGAAACAATTAATTCTCCGTCGTTATATATGGTCTGAGTATTGAATAGAAAATTCCCTTTTTTACGTATGACTCCAATAATTTTTCTTCGTTCAGCACTATGTTTTGGCAAGTCAATAAATTTCTTAACTTCTTCCTCTTTATAATGTTTCAGTTCTAAATGGCGTGCAATCTTAAACTGTTTTTTGTGGCAATAAAAGCAGAAGTTATATTTCTTGTCCCCACTACGACCCCGGGACTTTTCAACATGCATTTCATTTTGATCGCATCTACTTGAACCAGGAAGCTTTATCGCAACAGATACATTCAATGTATCCGTAATATTGTTGCTATTTTCTGGAGAATTTTCATTTTGACTATCAATTTCAATTCCATCGTCATCATTGTCTGCATCAGATGGTTCATATTCAGGATCATCATGGTCAGTATCATTAGATTCTTCTACATTCATATCTGACTCTGAAATACGGGTAATAATTTTAGACTTACAACCGGAAAAGTTTACACGGAAGATATTATCAGAACCACTTTCTATCACAAAAAATTTTCAAAACTACAAAGGGAAATTCGACAGAGCACTTTGATTTGTTGTATTAGACTTCGTAAAGGTCATATAAAAGTTAACTTGTTTTTCCAGAGGGACCTATTTCATCCCACGGATTCTGACAGTGCGATCAATTTTTAATTAGACAGCATTTGAGTAAGTATGATGCAATGTTCATCATTAACGGATCAAAAACTAGATGAGTGAGACTACGGATTATACTTGCAATGCATGTACACTCAGTGAAATTGATTCTGAGCCAGATGTGTTAGACAATTCTAGTAACAGCCAATCAGCGCTCTGGATTACAACAATCCAGAGCGCCGATTGGCTGTTTCTACAGTTATCAAACACATTCCACTCAGAATCCATTTCATGAAGCATACATTGTATATCAAACATTTTTATTTTCAGCATCCAACCAGTTCGAAGTTGTCGAAAAGTGTTCTGACTTAACCCTGAAGGGATAGGCATAGATCAACCTACTTCTCAAGAAATCTGGAGTTGAAAGTGAACGTACATTGTTATCTGCTTTAGGTATAACGCCTTCGTCATAACGTTGATCAGTCGTGCGGTTATTGCATCATATTCGAGATCCAGAGGTCTTACGCACGAGCCCTGCCATTGACTACTTTTTATTTCTACATAACATCTTTTATTTTCAGGCTCAATCCTATAATAGACCGGCCATCATTTTATATTCATATAATATTTGATGTATCTATAACAAAGAATAATGAAACTCGATCCGGTAATTGTATGTTCTACTATCAATTGAAAGGTAAATGTGAAGTAAAAAAGAATTAAAAAATTCGGTGGCAGGGTTGGAATACCATACCTCCGGATCCCGAATCTCATGCACTAACCGCACAACTAATCGCACTACAACTAGCGTGTTATAGCCAAAGCAAATCACATCCATGTTCACCTTTGATTCCAGATTTTTCGAGAAGTAGGCTCTATCTACACCTATCCCTTTAGGAGTAAATCAGAACATTTCTTGACTACCATCCTGCAAGAGCTCATTTCAAATCTCGGTTATAGGCTGACGGCCTTTCCTCGGTATAGGAAAAACAAAGACGATCCTGTATAATTATTATAATTGGTCAAATATGCAAGAAAACGAATTAACTGTAGGATGTACAAATAAGACATCAAATTAATACCTTCTGAAAGTCCATGTGCTTTGATTACCAACTTAGTCTTTTCATCCATGGACTTGTTATTATTTGCATTTGAGTTTTCAGGGTCATATTTTGCGGTCTTTCTTGTTTTTGTTAAACGCTCGTTTCCATGGTTTGAGAAACGAGCGTTTAACAAAAACAAGAAATAAATCATAATCTCGAACCCAGTGTTTTGTACGGGAAATGTGGCCCATCCACGCGACCTCCCTGTAGTTAAAAAAAAAAGTCATAATAGCAGAAGTTTTGTTTCATTACCGTTAGAAACTAATAGCTGGGCTTGGTATTTGCAGCCTCTGTATTTGACAATACAAGAGCTTCCGTCGTGTATTTTCACATTTTTCATAGAACATATTTTGTGTATCCCATTGCTAAATTTCACCAGCCCGAACATTCTGAAATGAATGCCAGGATACATATGGATTGATCTATCATGTAACTAATTCTATTTCAAATGATCCAGGTAGGGCAAGAAACTGTGTTTCCAGTTTTAGAAAGACGAAAGTCTAGACGCAAGGAAACTTACGCAGCGCTGCGTAGGAAAGGTTCTGCGAAAGGTTTCTTGCATCTAGACTTTCATCACAGAAGAATGAATTCTTTTAATAATACAGATTCTACCATAACCTAAAACTTTTGGAATTTATTTTTTTATCGGTCCATTTTTATATGACCCTGAAGATTTCTGCATCTGCAGATTTTTGTACATTGTCAGTTGTATATTTTTATAGGAGCACCGAATCAAAAAGTGTCTGAGGACTTTTTTGTTCATTGACAGATTCTCTTAAGCCGCGTATTTTTCTATTTTTTCTATTTTCTATTTTAAGGCACTTTGCGCGGTTTTTTTCTGGTTTTACCGATAATGTCACCCGTAGCTGCCTCACCGTCAATCCAACCGAAAGATGTCCCGGGACTTTTTAATTCCTTTTTTCGTTTCCGAATGGCGGTTACTTTTTTTTTTTTATTTTTATTTTTTTTTTCGGAGGCTTTTTGAGCCTTTTTTATTTATTCCTCGCGGGTCCAATAAAAATATGTCGGCGGGATTTTTCAGTGCCTTTTTTGATGTTGGCGGCTTTTCTTCTATTTATTATAATTCTTTTCTTTTTTATTTTGTACATTGTCAGCTGTATATTTCTATAGGAGCACCGAATCTAAAAGTGTCCGCGGACTTTTTTGTTCTTTCATCAATTTTCTTAAAGCGGGTATTTTTTCTATTTTCTATTCTAAGGCATTTTGAGTTCATTCGATCAATGTTCATTCGAATCTGTCAATGAACAAAAAAGTCCTCAGACACTTTTTGATTCGGTGCTCCTATAAAAATATACAACTGACAATGTACGAAAATCTGTAGATGCAGAAATCTTCAGGGTCATCATTTTTATTCATTTAAAAAACAAGAAACTGATTTTTGTCAATATTTCAGTAGGGTTTTCCCTTGAATCGGAAAATCTCGTTCATCACCCGTGGACGAATTACAGAATAAGACCCGAGGCGATATTTCATAACATAACCTCAACACTGTAAGTTACGGGTGATAACTAAATACATACTGGAATAAATAATATCATCAATTAGGGTGTATTTCGAAGTGAACCACGTTTCACAGCTGGATCGTTTCATGTTCATTGAATGCGATGAAAAAAGACGCAATAGTGTAACCCAAGCCGTGGTTCAATTTCGTCATACAGCCTATATTAGAAAACACTTGAAGAGTGAAGTGAATTGAAGTGAGTGAGTGAAAAATGAAGTGAAGAGAATCTGGTTACTTACTTGTTTTTATTTTTTGTTGTACTCTTACATTTATTTTCATTTTTTTTAGCACGTGAAATATTAGCTACCGTAGCAGGAGCCATTATCCCGGACTGATGTAGTGCGCCCGGCACAATAAAAGAGCGGGAAAACATCGTGTTTTCCGAAATCTACTTTCAGTACCACAAGGCGTTCGGAATTTCATGGCGCCGTCCCATGTAGGGCGACCGGATCGCCGGAATCCGGAATGACGGAACGGAATGGACGGAATGTGATTATAATCCATGTTCCGCTAATTCCATTCTGTCGTATTTTTACACAATGGTGGATCCCAGTGTTCGTTCGGTATCGGCAAATTGTAACATTCTGTTTACGGCAGTTAACGGCATCTGCAGGTTATCCACAGTGCGATTATTAATCATGATTGCTAGCGAATGCGGTCCCGTAAGTATTTTCACGATTGTATTCTAATAATTGCTGAATTTTTTAACGCATTAGAAGCTTGGCTGGGTTTTTGATTCTTGTATGTTCGCAAATGTGAAACAGTGGTTATAATACATTTGCGGTTATAACTTCAGAAGATCTAGTAGAAGTCTTGATGATGTTTGTTAATATTTAGGTAAGAAGTTAGGTAAAACATCATAAATATAAGTGTTTAGTCTGAATTTTTATGAGTAGAATTTTTTAGGTTATGTCTTCAGTACTTGTTTATCTTAGCTGTGTATAATCATGGCTCTGAATATTGTGGAATTTCATGTATACCCTATTGAAAATTCTGTCGTTGAATAACACGTAGGACCGACGTCCCGGCGACGTATGCTGTTGTAACCATAAACTAACTCCGAAAATGCGTCAGAGCTCCTGCATCTGGAACTACCAACTCGCAGCCGTCTGAAATTGGGGTAATATATGACGTCGTCGCGACGTAACTTCTTTCGTAATATCATACGTCGCTTATACTCTCTACAGAAAAAGTTTATGAAAGAAAAAAAGAGTCCTGCGCTGCGAGACTTGAACTCAAGACCTCCCGTTCCGCATGCTCTTACCTTACCACTGCGCCACGACACTTCTTGTTAAGATTGATCTTTCTTACGTATATCATTTCATTCAGAGTTAATGCAGTAATTTGTATACGGAAGATAGGAGATGATCCACAATGTTGCTTGTAGAGTATAGATTCTCCTACGTATATATCAAATTTCTGCAAACATTGGACTCAAAATGAAATGATATACGTGAGAAAAGTCTATCTTTATAAGAAGTGTCGTGGTGCAGTGGTAAGGTAAGAGCATACGGAACGGGAGGTCTTGAGTTCAAGTCTCGCAGCGCAGGAGTTTTTTTTTCTTTTATAAACTTTTTCTGTAGAGAGTATAAGCGACGTATGATGTTACGACAGAAGTTACGTCGCGACGACGTCATATATTATCCCAATTTCAGACGGCTGCGAGTTGGTAGTTCCAGACGCAGGAGCTCTGACGCATTTTCGGAGTTAGTTTATGGTTACAACAGCATACGTCGCTGGGACGTCGGTCCTACGTGTTATTCAACGACAGAATTTTCAATAGGGTATACTATATGTATATTTCATGTGTAATATATGCATTCAGCAATCCAAATGTGAATATTGTGGTTGGATCCTGTTCGGGATGCAATTCCAGCGGCATGAGTGCTTTGCCTCATTCAATGAACGCGAACATGTGATTGTAGTCTATGATAACAGTATCATCACAATGAGTAGGTTTGATAATCTCAAAAAGTCATATGTTTTGCGAGATAATTTCGTTAATGATACTTTATTTATGGTATGCAGATACAATGACCAATGACAGTAGTAGTCAAGATGATAATGTGGAACCGATAACAGAGGACAAAATATTAATAGATTCCGTTTATGCAGGAAGCCACTTTGGGACCATACAGTAGAGGTGAGCGAGCGAACGAAGTTAAAAAAAGATGCTTTGTGGATCCAAATATCCAACATTATGGGCGGTAAATATATTTTACATTTACGGTTTATTCCTTCATCTCTAATTTACCCAACAGATGCAATATATAGACTGACGTTTTCTTTGTTGAAATTATAGGTTGCAAGACCCCAACAGAAGTAAAAAATAGATGGCAATACCTTCGCGACTGCTTTGGAGAAGCAAAAAAAAAATGCACAGATGTGCCAAGTGGATCGGGCAGAGACGCTGGCCATCCGACTCAAAGCACGTTCAGATATTACGATCGAATGCAGTTTTTACAGCCAACCTTACTCCCCCAAGAGTAAACATCATGGAATTCTTTACAGCACTGTAGACTCGTTACCAGAGACAATCTACCAACCAAATAAAAATAACATGTCTGTAGACACTAAATCGCGGTCAAGCTGCAATTACGCTGAAACTGAACGAGCCTGTAGATCACTGTCCGAGCCATCAACTTCAAGTCAAAGGATTCGAACCAGTTCGTCGAGCTCATCCAGTATTTGAGAAAAGTCGAAGAAAAAATGTGGGTACATTTTCTAAAATCTTATTTTATAGTGCTGACCGTCCATCGTCTAATTTGTCATTTTTAGTTCTGTGTTTAATGATATAGGCTGATGTTTATTATTGCAGCTGCTGATACTTCTGAACTGGAGGCCGAATTTTTTAAATACTTTAAGGAAGCTTAA
>CATIVB010000038.1:0-16429 GCA_949628255.1 Macrophya alboannulata | reverse complement strand
GGTATCTATATATTTATCGTATATAGCATATTGAGTAAATATATGCGTAGGTGTTATAACTTATATATAATATATATATATATATAAATATATAATATATATATATATATAAATATATATATATATATATATATATATATATATATATATATATATATATATATATATATATATATATATATATATATATATATATATATATATATATATATATATATATGTGATCGGAGGTGGATGAGGAGGAGCTGGAAATCGTTGCAACGCATCGCGTGCGCGGGAATTATATATATACGCGTGTGCTTATGTCCAAATAAGAGACGGGTTTGTGTGGCCAGACGACGCGCGGGTTGATTCTCCGAAACTAATAACTTTATCATATATAATGGTAATATAGAATTTTTACGAGTTAACTTGTAACGTTTTATCGAATATTATAAATTCCGTTTTTTTTTTTTTTTTCTATCATATAGGCGTTGATTTATTTAAAAGATACGTATATAGGTATGTGACGAAGAAGATGAAGAAGAAAGAAAAACATTTTGGAGCGGGATATGATAGATTAAAAGAAAAAAAAAAAAAAACGAAAAAAGAAACGATATATGTAAATCGTGTATAAAACTAGCGAACGAAGAAAACGAAAAATGAAAAAAAATAAAAATAAAAATAAAAAAAAAAGAAAAAGGCGAAAGTAGGAATAAGGTACTTCCTGTAAATCGCATTTACAACTCGCATTACCGTTGAATTGTTCTTGTTGCTAGGATTTACGCTCCGCTTGTCTCAGTTTTAAAACTTTGTTCTTGCCCCACCGTGTATGTACTCGTATGTACATACGTACATACATACGCCATGCACCATATGCACGTCCATAATAAACCTATATACATTTTATATCCATATGCGTTAAAACCTATTTTCTATACAAAAACCATGTATCTATATATATATATATATATATACTATGTATAAAATATACGTAGCTATATACATGGTATACCGTAGATTAATTAAACTTGTATGTAACAGCCGTAGATTAATTAAACTTGTATGTAACAGCCAATTCATTGCCCCGTAAGATAGATATATATATATATATATATATATATATATATATATATATATACATACATAGATACATACACGGAACTACTACCTACTTGCCGCGAGAAACCCTAAAGTTTTGGACAATCGCGTTCGTGACCGAGCACCACGATACCTAATGAGTGGAGTCTCTATACGTATAATGTCTAACCTCCACCGCTCGGTAATTTCTAAAACCACGCGAGCTACCATAAACTTGTTGGTTTCATTGATGTAAATGGCCAATGGGAAAACTGTGCATTAGCGAGAGTAGGTAGTAGCTGTTTATATAGGTATACGTATACATATAGGTATATACACTGCTCCGCATGTATCATACGCATATACCTATACCTAACAGATGGGATGATGCCAGGAGTAGAATGGGGAATCGGGGTACAGAAGTGGGAGAGATTATTCATTATTCTTATCCGTGTGTATAGGTAGGTAGGTACGTACATACACACGTAGATATACATGTATATCGAAACTGTGAAAGGCGAATTTCTGATACGAATTCACCACCAAACTTGTACTTTGACTGTGTATACATAATATCGGGTGTATGTATGTATGTACAATGTATCACATAGGTGTGCATACATAACACAAATACACAATGCATATTCCTTACCCCAGGAGATTGGAGAGAGTGAGGGAGAAAAATAGATATAAAGAGAAATAGAAATAAAGAGATTCGTGATCGGTGGTCGGTGGTCGGTTGCACACTAACCGAAATTAAACTGAGGGTTTGTCCGCTGGTTTATATATAGGTATAACGGGTATGGAATCAATATTTGTATTGCAGATTACGTTCGGGATGGGGCAATACACTTTTACATCGAAAGAAACTTGAAGGAAAAAAAAAATAATTGAACAAAAAAATTTAAACAAACGAATGTACTTATTAATTATTATAGTTATGCCTCTATGGCAATATATGTATACATATACCTATAATACCTAGTTATACATTCGTTAGAAGTAATTGGCTGTAATAAGGTGCAAAGGAGATTTTACGCCTGAAGTAAGTCGTCGGGTTATGAAAGAAAGTCGAAATTTTCTAGTTGCGAGAAATTTAGATCGTGTTAATTGACCATGTGTGTAATAATAAAATACATGTACATACATACATACATCGCGTGGTACGTATAGGTGCAGCTAATTAAAACCAAAGTTTTATCGAAAGGAATAAAAAATTAATAATAATAACGAAATCGCGGGTATACATATATACGCGTTAAAAGTCAGTATACAAGCTTATAAATATGTACATACGTAGACATTATAATATGGGTATCATATGTGGGGAAATGAGAACCACTGTGTTCTATTAATGGCGAGCATATGGCCCCATAGTTCCATCGATATGTACCACGTTGCCTTGCCCCATTTTGCCCCTATATTGGCCCTTAGATATTGCATATCCCCCAAAACTAGGGAGCTGGAGGAGCTGCTGTTGCTGTTACTGCTCCTAGTCGGCTAGCTGACATGAGTAAGAGAGGAGATCTGGTTTGGAGTGGAGTGGGATACACGTGTGTGTCTGCTCTGTGTATGCGTGGGATATAGGTACTCAGGCCTTATACCAAATCCTCTACACACGCACACGACTATCCAAAAACGATACCTTTATACCACCAACAAAAACACACAGACACAAACACATACACATATATGTTGTTATAGTCCAGACTGTTCTTTACAACATATATACATTACCTATGCGTAGACATCGGGAGATATGAAGTTAATTCGGTAAATCGTATAATCTTAAAGTTCTATAAAAATTGAAATAAAACAGGATGATTCTACCGTCGATTGATGGCGACTATCTATAGCGTGGATGAATTTTTTTTTTTTTTTTTTTCGGTAGTTATACCAATTGTACGTAATTATTTGAACGGTAAATTTTTTTTCACATAGCTCGTGAATTTCGCGAAATATAAAGGCGATTAATATATTTATAGTTATTTTATAAATATGCAACGTGATTCTGGGGATAATCGAGACGGTAGATCCCTGCATTCGGCCACTGGGTTATATTCAAGGCAAAAGTATAATAGACAAAAAAAAAAGCGGGATCATCGATCCCCCGATAATTATTATTGCGAGGATAAATTTACCGCTCTTATAATGATGTATATATAGTAGTAGATTATAGTAATATAGTATGTACAGTCAGGCAATAAAGTTCTTGTAGGGTCGAAATTTAGGCTCAGGTGTTTTAGTGTCTACGCTGTTGAGCAGGCCCATCGATGCGTTATTTATTATATACAGGGTGTCCCAGAACTAAATGTCGAAAATGAAAGGTGGCCTAGAGGAGGTCGAACTGAGTAAATTTTCCCGAAGAACATGGGGTCTGCGAAGTCGCGTTCGCGAGATATCACAGGTTAAAAAAAAAAAAAAAGTATCGCTTTGCGCCGCGTCGCGGCGGCGCAAAGCGATACTTTTTTTTTTTTTAACCTGTGATATCTCGCGAACGCGACTTCGCAGACCCCATGTTCTTCGGGAAAATTTACTCAGTTCGACCTCCTCTAGGCCACCTTTCATTTTCGACATTTAGTTCTGGGACACCCTGTATATTTAGGAAGTATTTCTTACTTTACTTTGAGTAGGTAGTCTGCCCGATTCGCGTTCTCAGAGAACGGGGTATGCGGAGCGAGGGGGCTGCTCAACAGCGTAGACACTGAAATGTTTGAGCCTGAATTTCGACCCTCCAAGAACTTTATTGCCCGACTGTACATAGATATACATATAATATCTTCGTGCAATTTGTGGTTGCGGCTTGTCATGCGCAGATTATAACAACGTATTTTATTAAACATTTATTGTCAGTTAAGGAATTATTGCTTTGCCCTTGCGATCATAAAGAGCTCTGGGTATACATGTACAGTTTAGTATAGAGCAATTATTGCGGAAGCTTGTAGATATAGATTAACTCATCCGTTCATCAGAATTATTACAATATGATGTATACCCATAAAACTCATACCTTATATAGGTACGATAATGGCGGATTTATTATCTACGATGCAGAATTGCTACGTGTGTATAAGATTCGCAAATACACGGTATATATAGTCAAAAATATATATATACCCTAGTGATTCGTAATTACCGGTTTTTTCGTTTTTTTTTTTTTTTTTTTTTTTCTCTCTTTTTTAGTCGGCAATTCCAAACGTCTTGTATAACAGTTAATATTCGCATATAGGTAGTTGAATTAATTCATACTCATATACACGATTCTTGTACATCTCTTTCGCAGGGTATATATACAACGCATATATATATATATATATATATATTTTTTTTCCTTTTCTCTTGCAACGAAATTGGTGAAGAACCTTATAACTGTTTCCCTACATTAAAGCTGTATACATGTACAGTATTTATTTAAATACAACTAGAGCTGCTATTTTCGTTATTTTTTTTTTTTTAACGAATCGTCGTTAACAACAGTTAGAAATGTCTTTATATAGGAGGTTGAAAAGATGTTGTAAAAATGTTCGAAATTTCTATCACTGAAGAAAAAAAAAAAAAAAAAAAACACGATTGCAAGTATCGAAAAACTAATAAAATGAGACAAAAAAAAAAAAAAAAGAAAGAAATATGGAGACGGGATGGTTAGTTGCCCACTTTCGAGACACCCTCGGCGATTTCTTGACTCTCATCACACTTCCACCGTGGATTTAAATAGGGGAGTTTCAAGAGCCATGGAGCGTGGAGCCACGCGCTATGAATGCTAATCCAAATTCCTTGAACCACTTTGATCCGTTCGAGAAAGAAGAAAAAGAAAAATAAAAAAAAAAGGTGTAAAAAAAAGTAGTAGAAGAAGAGAGGGGAAAATTGGACGTTCAGAATTTTGTTATCCAGTTCCGGAAATAGCCTATAGAAAATACCAACTGCCTCGCGTTTTCTATATCACGCGTGTTAAATATATCTATGCCATACATTTTTTTTTTTTTTTTTTTTTTTACTACATAAATTTTCTATTTTTTGAAACTTTCTCACTCCAATAGAAAAGAAAAGAGCTATGGCGACGATCAATTCAATTTTTTTTTTTTTTTTTTCAATTTTCTTATAACCAGACCGATGTGTAGAAATAGACGTAATACACTTAGCTGCCTACTTCAAATTCCGCGTTTTAAAATCGTAGGTATAAAGTTGAGAACCGTCCAAGCCGTGGGTGTTCATATAGATGCATAACTAGATCCCGTAGCATTCATCGTCAGTCTCTGTTCAAACGTCTGTTCAGAGTTGCCATGGGATTGAGGCTCATGGAGCCTTTGTTTCTTCCTCAATTCTCCTTTGAATTTATATACCTACCTCACCTATACCTACCAAGTTTACAGCTGCGCCACGAGCTGAGGAATAAACGGAGTGTATTTTCGAGGAAGATTTTAGCTGCTTTTCAAATTATACTCGTCGTCGTCGTCGTCGTCGTCGTCGTCGTCTTGTGGATTATAGGGGAGGATAGGGGTGTAGTCTCTCCACATTATTATGCAGTTTATAACACGTAGGTACCCCAGCATAAACTACTTTAGCAGAAAAAATACGAGAGCTCGTGAAATACGAGAAGAAAAGAAGTTCTTTTTTCTGAAATAAAAAATATGTCGCATATATCTTTTACTCTGTATAAATACTTAGGCAGGTACATACTTTCATCTTGGTATTCAGTTCTTCTTCATTTCTTCATCCCTCCTCCCTGCACTCATCAAGAAATCGGCTCCACTTTAATGTCAGACGTTACTATTACTCACCGAGCTAAACAGGCCGGAAAAATGAAGAGAATTTCTTTGGGGTATGGGTATAGCTGGCGTTAGTCATAGGTATCGCATAATTCAAAGTCATGGGATCTTTACCTGACCAAAAAGAATTTTTACCTGCTCCTGCAGTCAGCAGTTTTTACATTTTCAATGGTCGAACCATGGAAAGGGTGGCATAGTGCAGAGTTAGGGATGGCAAAGTTTTTCGACTATTTAGTTGAGCTGCGATTTTATTTTTGTTTTTTCTTTTCGTACTTTTTGACTAAACAAACATTTTTCGACGGAGTATTATTCGCGAATTTATTATACAGTTCTGTGTGATAAATAATCATTCTACGAATATTCAATTTTGAGGAAAGCGACTTTAATTCAGAAATTATTACAATCGTCGTTTCTATAGTGTCCGTTGAGACTGCGCCCCAGAAAATTGAATATAGCAACTCTGTTGCCGCCAATCAATCGATTATCTGTAATGTACATACCTATATACTCTGAAATCCGGTCTTTTCACAAATTTGCGGTTGTGTAGTCTGGACGTCGGTTAATGTACCAAAAATGCGGGCAGCTATTGCACATTTCTATCAAAAGTACACCCGCAATTATTCATTTTTATACATACATGGCTCAATATTTATTATTTCGTTATATAAATTTGGCGAGTAATTGTCTTATATATGTATATACATATATTCAATAAAACGGTATTATTCTGTTTGTACATAACTACGTAATGTAGGTACATAGGAAAATAAATCAATATCTCGCGGTATCTTCTCAGTTTCCTCTATAATCCCTCGTTCGGAGGACGACAAACGCCGCACGGCGCGGCGTATATGTATACGAGCTTGCTGGAGGCGTCGACCTGAAAATTAGACAAACAGTTCAATAAAACGATCGGTTTTAATCAATCGTATTAAATACAGATTTTCAGGACAGATGGTTTTTTTTCTCAAGGCTTTTATATGTATATACGTAAGAAATAATGAATCGACTGAGTCATTGGGTGTAACGTATGTACATACCTATCTACGTTACACTTTTGCGTACGTACTACCCAGAATATGTTAATTAACTATTTTTGGAGAGACAGAAAAACGGACGTAAAAAAAGGAAAAGAATTGGGCGAATTCTGTGTAAAAAATCCTGAAATAAAATAAAGTAACGAGTTGAAACTCACAATGAGAAAAATGTAAATGTCAAAAGTTGAAGGTCGAGGTTAAAACCAGTCTGTATAGCGGGGTAGGGATGTAAATTGCTATTAATTACTCGAGGGAGCGGTATTCGGCTTAGCTACCTAATTTTTGTTACGTATAATAATTTATGGCGTACACCTATACCTGTGTATATGTATGTATAGATATTATGTATACGCGCCTCCTCCGGGGGGACCGAGAAGCGTACGTACGAAAATTATCTCAAAGATTGAAATTTAGAAAAAAAAAAATAAAAAAAGTGATGCCGATAATGAGAATGAAAAATAAATTTCATCAAAATTCAAATCAAATTCGTAAATATAACGGCTATATGCATATACAGTATACCTACCAACCGTTTTCTCGTTTCCGCGCTAACGATCGAACCTCTTTCGTCGAGTACCCACCAGCCCCAGTCCCTCAAGTCCCAGTTCCAGTTCCAGTTCCAGTCCCAGTCCCTGAAGTCCCCAGAGCAAGAGCAAGAGCTCCTAGTACCTAGGAAATAACCCTGGGGATTCTTTATTCCGTATTGGTCTGTTACGCACGCGTACTACAGCTGCAGGTGTATGACAATAAGAAGTAGGAGGTAATCGGGAAGCAGGTTTCACCTAGGTGCAGGTGAATCCTGAAAATATACCTGGAGCACAAGGACCGAGGAATGAAAAGCGACTACACCTGTTTTCTCTCACGTGTTTGATGAAACAAAAAAAAAAAAAAAAATAGGAAAATGATTTAGATATAGAAAAATAGAAAAAAAGTAAGAGCGCAACTTCGATCTTGAAAAAATCTCGACATTTATATCATGCAAAAACGGAATTTCAACGAATGTATCTGGGGAAAAAAGAAAAAAATCGTATTATGCGAACGTATACGTATATACATATTTATGAATGGAGGCGATTGTCCGATCGATTACCTGGAAGTGTAATGATTGAAATATGAAACTTGTATATAGATATAATGAATAATAGCTGGTTTTTCATTTTTCCTTTTAAAATGATAATCCGCGACGATGGTACCGCTGCGTAAATATCCCTGGCTAACGCCCCGAAGAGGCGGCGATCAAGCTACGAGCTCACGATTAGTGCAAATGGTACGGACTCTATGAAATCGATACAAATATATATATATATTTTTTTTTTTCTGTTATCCCTTTCCTTCGATCGATTTACGCGTTCTCAGTTGTTATTCGTTATTCGCACATCGTAGTTAACATAGCTGGTATGAGTACCCAATATACGCTATAATACTTTTAATACGTGATACTGCAGTGAACTGCAGCGTTGAGTGTATAATAAATTGTAATAGTCGAGAATCTTAAACCTTGTATAAAAAAAAAAAAAAAAAAAAAAAAAAATGCAAATATTTATCGAAAATTTTTGTTTTAAATCAGCGGAAATTTGACGAGATTTAAAATTCAGTTTTGACAAGAAAAAAAAGAAAAAAATCTTCGAGGCAGGACAAAATGTGGGAAAGATTACTGTAAGTTCACGAAGAAAAATTGAGTATAGCTAAAATTATATTATAGTTTGAAATTGAAAAATACATAAAAAAAAAAAAGTACCAAAAATTTGTCATTTTGTAAAAATTTCAAAAACTTGTTTCTTTTTATTTACCAGAATTGGGATTGAACAATTATCGTTCTCTGTCCCGAAAATCCGTAAATAAATGGTGAACGCCCGCGTGTAAAAATTTAATTTTGTCATATTGTCCTCTTTTCACCGTTTTTATTTCACTCTGTGATACATAAGCGAGGATCCCGACCCCGGAGTATGTGGAAACATTGACTTAAGTTTTATCGCGACCGTTTCTCGTGACGAAGAAACTCTGTTCTCTATCGCCGTATCTCGAGGTGCAGGTACGATAACGTCGAAGAAACTCGCAGCGTTTGCAACGGTTTTTCGGTTTCGTATTTCTATTCGTCCCTGTATGTAATATTGTACATATATACGAGTACACAATATATACACACGTCCCCGCGCACTGAAACGGGGCGATTATATTTCTCTCTCAGCTGTATCCTTCGGCGTTTATATAATTCCCGCTGCTCTTAAACTCCTGTAGACGTTTTAAACGATAATAGACTCCGTTATCTCGTTTTACTCGGTTACCTTGCGCCTTTCATATACCTTGTGTAAGTAGGTATATATACCTATAACTCTGCGATCACTCAAAGTCCTGCGAAAATTAATTGCTCGTCATACAGACGCCCCGCAATATTACAAGAAGCTTTTTTTTCTATATTTATAATTTTCATTTTCACGTAGAATAATATTAGCGGTTGAATTTTCCATTAAAGCTGTGCAAAGAAGAGAACAGAAAAAAAAAAAAAAAAATTCAAGTGGAATTATAATTCGTCCTTTTGATAATTTAACAAAAAAGAAAGAAAGAAAAAAAGAAAAAAATCAAGGAATATAAATGAAAACGTGAGAAGAAAGGAAAAAGGAAGAGGTTTTGAAAAAAATGGAGGGAAATTCCAGAGGTGAAAATCTTCGAGAGACGAGAAATGAAAGGGAACTAAATTCCGCATTACTACGGAGTTGAATCGTTCAGAAATGCGAAAACACACGTGCCCACAGCCCCCAGTTATAAATTCTTCAATAACCGGAAGGGGCCCCGTCCGAAGGTGGAATAGTTTCCACGGTGGCGGACCGGGTACCCTGCATGGAAACACCGAACCCTTCAGGGCCGTACCTAAGGCAATTCAAGCCTTGAGAAGCGAGAGTGTGGACAGAACTCACAGAGCTCAACCTCCGCCTCCACCCTCATTTCCAAGGAGAAGATTTTCCGTTTGGTGAGTCAGATCGTTCGAGGCCAGCTGAAGGAAAATATACGCTTTTTTTTTAAGCTCAAAGTGGGAGTAAATAAATACGTAGAAGGGAAGGGAAGGGAAGGGAAGGGAAACAGGAGAGAAGCGAAGAACAAGAATAAAAAAAAAAAAAAAAAAAAAAAAAAAAAAAGAACCGGGGATTTGAGAATATGAAAAGGTGTTTGCGCGTCGAGACGAGTGCAGAGAGGACCACTTTTAATAATAAAATAAAATATATCCACCTACATACACAAGGGGACGATTTTATCTGCGGGGGTTGAAAAATTGTCAAGAGAGATTTTCGCGCTTTTATATTTATTTCCATGTATATTTTTTATTTTCGTTTTCTTTTTTTTTTTTCTTTTTTTCTACTTTTTTCTTGAGCAAAAAATTTGCATTCATCCCTCGATCGTGCAGGTGGTGGGCGGACGGATCTCGGAAGGGAGTGAAAACCTGTGGGAATAATAAATTATTTGTCAAATCGTCCGAAACCTTTATCTGTGTATAGGTATATATATTTATATATACGCGCAAACATGGCAGAGGTATATACCTAAGGGAGGAGCTGAATAAAAAGGTTTCAATACGCCAACAAACCTACCTTTTTTTTTTTTTTTTTTTTTTTTTTTCCATTTATTTTTTCTCTTTAAATATTTGCCTCGAATTTAGTGTATTGTATGGATATTCCCAAAAGCGCATATTTGCAAAGGGCGATACCCTTCCAACTCATTTTCATCAACTCGAATACAAAAAAAGGAAAAAATTAATAACTTTCGAAATTAATATTCTTATTATTATATTTATTATTATTATTTTTTACCTCGTTACAAATTGTATTCGTACCTATACAATTTATTCAGGTATATTTTACTCCCACCGCTACCTCGCGGATTCAATTCGTTTTTTTTGTTTTTTTTGTTTTTTTACTCAAACACAAGTCAAATAAGGGCGAAATAATAATATCCGAGATATATGTTTTAATGAAATATTTTTTATTTCAATTTTCACCTGTTTTCATCTAACCCCAGCTGTTTAAAGTTCTGGTTTAATATAACTTCCCAGCTTTAATATCGCTGTCCTTAACATAATTTGTTTTTCCTTTCATCCTTAATTTTTTTATTTTTCATTTTTTTTTTACCCCTGCACCGCAAAACTCGTGGGGTAAAAATAAATTTTAATCATTTTTTGTTCGGGGACGATCCGGGGAGATTCAAGGATCAGTTTATTTTTTCACCGGTTTAATTTTTGTTCTCTGAATTGAAAAAAAAAAAAAAGAAAAAAATCGATCAATACCTAGAGATATACTTTCGTATATCTATTATTTTATTGCCAGCTTTGTGATAAACAGTAACGGCATAAGATTTGAGAAAATATTTAACACGTTACATAGGTAAAGCCAAGTATTATTATAACTGCAAACCAACTGAGTCTACAATAAAAAATAGGAAAGAAAACTGTTGGTTTAGATTAGCTTAGCTCAGCTTAGACAACAGTTATTACAACTGAGGTGCAATTAAACCAGACTTCGCAAGGACACAAGAGCGGCGCCCGCGAGCGGGTTTCTCCATTTTTTTTAGAAATTTAATTTCTCTCTCGTGGAAAGTCAATCCGGTATACATATAATATACCTACCTACCTACGTAACTCTTGCAGAAATCTAATTCATTACCGCTTGCAAGAGTTGGGTGAAAAAAGAATAGAATAAAAAATAAAAAGAAACGGTTGAAATAATTACCTGTTCCTTAGATTTTTATACTCTCTTTACTATTTCAATTATACTCAAATATCGCAAGATAATCCGATAATTATGATCCGATGTGTAGAGAAATCGAACGAATTTTTTCCCCACATTGACCGAACGCTATAGATAAATTCGAGTAAAAATTGAAAATTTTTAAATTGGTTAATTATAAAATTTCCGTGGGTTTTTTTTTTTTTTTTCAAATTTATTTATTTTTGTTTTTTTCTTTTCACACGTCAAATTTCTATACATCATATGAATCTCTTTGAAACCATCAGCGAATACACAATGCTATTCAATGACACTAAATTGGCGAGGGAACGAAACACGTCATCCGTTAATCGCCGGTTCATAGGCAACCCGCAATCGCGATGTACGCTCTGTTGCATCTAGTAAGGCGTTTGACTAATCGAATTAAATGACCGGATATTTTTCGCTTTGAAGTTTGATGCGTCGAATGAACTTCGCCTCTCTTTCGATCTGTTCGATGATGATTTTCACAATTCATTTCATCAGTATAATTTGGAAAAAAAAAAAAAAAAAAAAAAAATTAATAAAAATGAAAAATGGAAAATAGAAGAAAAAAAATCAGGTAAAACGAGGGAAAAGAATATTAAATTACGATTTCACTATACCTATACTAATGCTACTGCATTGATGCATAAAATCAATGCAACATATGTATACCTACAGATGTAACAGAGATACGAATGGTATAAGTAAGATGGTTGAGTAACGGTTATCTCAACAAACGGTAACAAATCCTTGACACATGCCAATCGCTTCGGTCTATCTATCTATCTGTCTATAGATATATTTTCTGTACATTAAAGTCACCTCGTAACGGGTGCACATAGGAATCTAATTACGCGACTCGCGTATCAATTATTGCTCTCCTATATTATTAGATCGGGTCTTTCTACTTATACAGACGTATAGTTTTTAAACTTTCAAATTTCCTCGAGCGAGAACCGTTTTTCAACATCACTCCTACCGCATATAAGGATTAGGTATAAAGACTCAAGGAGATTTCGGAAGGCTTTTTGAAAGATTAATCTTTCTCAAAATTCACTTTTCTCATAAAAAAAAGAAAGAGAGAGAGAGAGAGAGAGATCGGGATCCATACGACATTAGACAACATGTTATATCGCGCTGCAAATATTGTCGTTCGTGAAATTAAACATCAAGTTATTAAACGTTAAAAATGTATGAAAAAGGTTCTGAAAAAAAAGAAAAAAATAATTATAATAATGATGAGAAGGATTTTGTAGATTCAGTTCCCTTCTCAACCTCGCGACTCGATAATTAGAAACAAAAAAAGACTCCTTATGTATTCCTTTTTTTGTCTTTTTTCATTTTTTCATATTGCCTCCTCTTCAAACCCTGAAATACTCGTATGTATGTATGTATGTATGTACGTAAAAGAGGGTAGATAAACTATCCAGTCAATTTCTTTGACTATATGTATAGTAAATCTGCAATATATACACTGTCACTACATGCATATTTATGTATAATAGAAATGTATGTGTAACATATAGAGATATAGCTTTGCCACTTAGCTTTACGACGTTCTACCTCATGTGTTTCAGCTTTGGGAAGCGGACGGGAGGAAGTGCCCGGAGGCCGAACGAATGTTTCGTCTTGGAGCCCTCCGAGATGATAGTCGTAAGTAAAATTTCCTCCCTATATTTCTCTCGTATTTCTGGTTTCTTTCCTATACATACAATACATACCTACGTATATCTTATATGTGCGTTGAAATTCCCCGTACGGGAGAAATACACTTCCTGCGTTATACTCATGGGGAGGTATATTATAGGTACGCATATATAGGTATATACCTATGTATACATTCGACACCTTGTTATAACGATATATGGTATTATATGTATATTCACGGGAAACTGCAGGCGTATGGCACTCGGGTTGGCTGGCTAGACACCTTCTCTCACGTTTGAAAAGACAATGTGATTTGGACCAGACGCGAGACTCGCCGACAGTTAATCGATACTTTCCTATCAATATTATACATAGATAGGTGTATAGTATTATACGGGGCGTCTGCTGCAGGGAATCCATAAATTTATGTCCACATTTAGTATCGTGTGCGATTTTGGACTCGTTACATAGTATATATATATATATATATATATTTTTTTTTTTCTTAACTTTTCTTTTGAACAACTTTCGAACAAGACGATCGATTTTATCGATATTTTCTACTGGTTTTGAATTTGAACGAAAATCGCGATCGATGCAGGATAATTTGCGAAAAGAATGGAAAAAATGTTTTCTACAAGAATTAACTATCAATTTCTATGAGTTTTTTCTACAAGAAGTATTAATATTTCGGCAACCGTTGTGTAGTCGATATTTCGTAGAGCCTTTATCGCCCAAATATCGCAAGATTTGCAAATTAAATCTGAGAGGGATACCAGTTTGAATTTTCGGTGCCACATAGCTGGCTAAACAGTTGGATCGATTTCGTCTAAATTTACCGTCGAATTGCGTTTTACCATAACGAGCAGTAAATTTTGTTACACAATCTTCCGCCGTGTCATAAAACCGTACATACCCGTTTATTGATTATCTGAAAGATAAAAAAAAAAAAAAAAAAAAAAAAAAAAACATGGTCCTAAATTTACAATTACACATTCTCCTCTCTCTTTTTCTTTTTTATTTCATTCAATATAAGAAGAAAAAAAAACCATATCACACATATGCAGTAAAAATTATTTGCAATAAAATTTCGTCTCTCCTCAACGTCACGTACTGGCGAGTATTAAATTTGAGCATAGAAAATAATTACCACGCTCGAGTCGGTATAAATTGTGTTTCAGGTGTGGTTCTGTTGAATAGAAAACGTTTTTTTTTTTTTTTGTTCCCTTTTGTCGAGGAAATGATCGCAGTTAACAAAAGTTTCTCACTTTGCATTAGCATCTATATTACTTCGGACGCGAGGATTAATTCGCTATATATATATACGTACGTACGTATAAGGTAGGTACTATCCTACCGAAAGTCCGCAGGATTTCAGAGGCTGTTGTCCGCTTATAAGTGTGTGTAAAGGCGATGTGTACTATACACACCGACCCTGCATTGCAGAGGCAATATCCTTCTTTCTCCGTTTCCTTTGTTCCCGTTATCCGATTAGACAGAAAATCCAGGAAAATCCCCGCCGCACATTTTATTTTAGTTCCTCCTTTTTTTTTTTTTTTTTTTTTTTTTTTTTTTTTCTACCGCTTCTTTCTTTTCTCTATATCGAACAAAAAAGTTTACCACAGCTCTCAACGTATTCCTGCACACCGAGACGCCTTTCGAACTCAAGTAGTTATCGATTTCCAAATTTTTAAGGCTCCGGTCTGATTTAAGGTAATTTATTTAGGCTTTCACTTTAACATTGATTTTCTTAAATTATATTTTCAATGACCCATTCGAATTGAATTTAATATTAATGATATAGCGAGAATCTGTACGTATAGCTCTATAACTTGAAGATATCGATTGCATTACTATGGCCTTGGCACGTTATACATTATACATATACGAGTATATAAAGCTACATATCTATAATACATAATACAGAACCGTTTAGGGCCGGTTGGTGTTACCTTTGGGTAACTTTATCCGACAGATCGCTACTCAATAATTTACCGATCGTACCTTTACACCCGTCGCCTACAGTATGTATATACCTATAGGTTATACATATACATATAGTTTACAACCCGCGAGGGTTCGTGGAAAATGGGCCGAATGTTATCGGACTACAGCAATTTGTCGGATGAAGTTATCCGAAGATAAAGTGAAGTGTCTGGCGCTCTCGATCTCTATATGTATATCTGTTGAAAAAAAATTGAAGCAAACAAAAAAAATGTTCTAAATCTCTCGATAAATGACCGAGAATCCGTGAGAATTTCATTTTATATATCTACTTTATTATTATTATTATTATTATTATTATTGGTGATATTATTTACATCAGGTTTTGGAGAAACTTTACCGTCATAAATATACATATAGGCACATATATGTATATATTATATTATAATATCCTGAATTCTAATATCATCACGTTTCGACTAAATCGTTTCGAATTTAAGTAAAAGGAAAAAGAGACCCACTTTTTTCGACCAACGAAATGAAAAGAATGAAACCTCATGCAGAGGTGGGATAAACTGACTCAAACTACCTGCTCTAGTCTTTTCACACGTTATAATCTACGAAATAAATTTCACCGCACTGCAGCAGTATTCATACTTTTTCATGGTTAGACAAATTTTTTGGCGTTTAGAACTGTGAGCTTTGAAAATCGTGAAAGGGGATGAGAAAACAAATTTTTAGTTTTAGTATTGTACAGTTACATTTTTTTTTTTCTTTTCTGTCTCTTTTCTGAGAATCGAGAATCTTTACGTCAGACGAATAGAGCTGTACAAAAATATTTATGCGGATTCATGTTATACGTATATGTTGGTTGTATAATAAAATTTAAATCGCGATTTGATGGTACCGGATGCGAGGTGCGGTGTATAGAAATGTTTAAAATTCCATAACTTTTGACACCCCTAATATTCGGGAAATTTTTTTTTTTTCGTCTGGAAACTTGTGGGTTTATTTTAAGAACTGCCTGGGTCTATTCTCGAGTCCGAACCCGCGGGCACTTGTGCACATGTGCGCTCGAGCTCCTAGGGTTTTAGGATTTCAGAGAGTTTTCGGGGTTTTTGTCCTTTACTACATCTACCTATATACCTATTCATATATTATACATATACATAATATAACTAACTGCTTCATATCCTATACTCGTATTTCCATTCCAAGAAATAGTATAATTTACTAT
>CATIVB010000037.1:0-12500 GCA_949628255.1 Macrophya alboannulata | reverse complement strand
GTACAGAAAATTATTATTATCATTATTATCACTATTATTATTACTGTCGTCATTATCATTATCATTATTATTATTAGTATTATCATTATTGTTATTATCATCATGAAGGGAGAGACAAAAAAGATGGAAACAAACAAACGAATAACAATTGAGAAAAAAAAAACAAAAAACTCAAAAAGAAATTAGTTGACTTGTATTTAACTCTGTAAACGCATACATGTATATCCATGTATGTATTATACATATATGTATACTAGGGTGTGTCAGTTTGACTTTTTTTTTTTAATTTTCATGGTGCTACTTCTCAAGTCACTAGGTCTTATTAAGAAGAAGAATCCTACATGGTGAAATTTTTCTCCGTCAAGCTTAAGTGGTTCTGAAACTTTTTTTAGTTTCCCATTTGATTAACACACAAAAAAATCTATTTTCGTATCTACTCACATAGTTTTGTAGTTAATCAATATTTTTCAAAAAGATATTGACTTGTAAACAATTTCTGAAATTCTGTATCCGAAAAAAATTAATAAATTAAAATTACAAAAATAATAAAATGTGATATTTACTCTACAACCAAAAAACTAAAAAAAACTTTCGGAACCACTTAGCCTTGACATACGAAATTTTTCGAGCGGGGAATCTCTTTGTGTTGACGAGAACTATCTGTTAGAAACGTAGCCAGAAATCGTTTTTTTTTGTGACACACCCTAATGTATACACTAGACTGCCTCAAAAAAAAAACTTTATTTTTTTTCTCGATCTCCCACATCATGAAACCATAGTTTATAACATAATATTGAACCTCCTTGAAGGAAATCGCCATGCGATTTTTTTAAGCGGTGTCGCATCGAGATTTTGTATTTGCCATTTAATTAACAAGTAAGAAATCCAAATCTGACGTTTGGAGGGTAATGATCATTTTTCTATACAACAGACGAAACTCTGTATGGTAGCATTTGACAACTTACATGTTTTCTTCGAATCGAGGCGTCGTAGAAAATTTTTAACCGCACGGTCTTCGAGATATTCAAGATTGCGATTTTCATCTTTTCAAAAAATGGGTAAAAAATTTGTGCGGTTAAAAATTTTCTACGACGCCTCGATTCGCAGAAAACATATAAGTTGTCAAATGCTACCATACAGAGTTCCGTCTGTAGTATAGGAAAATTATTATCTCCCTCCAACCCTTAGAATTGGCTTTCTTACGTGTTGATCAAATGGCGAATACAAAAACTCAATGCGGCACCACTTAAAAAAATCACACGGTGATTTCCTTTCAGTAGGTTCAATATTATGTTATAAACTATGGTTCCATGAAGTGGGAGATTTAAAAAAAAAAATGAAGGTTTTTTTTTTTTATGCAGTCTAATATATACGTATATGCTAAAAAAAAAAATCTTCCAAAAACAAAAACACAACAAAAAAAATTTCTATCGTAATTTTAAAAATCGAACGGATCGCTGTAACAAAGTAAAGAAAAGAAAAGAGAAAAAAAAATTTGTATTGAAAAAAAAAAAAAAAAAAACGTGTTACATACGTCTATACGTAATTATAGGTATATAGAAGAAAAAAACGAGAAAATGTAAAAAAAAAAAAAAAAAAAACAATTGTTGATGACGATTCATATATGTATGTATACGGATACGGATACGATGTGTGTATGTATGTATATATATATATCCAAAAATTTGGTGCCTTTTGAAAAACGAAAAGAAAAAAAAAAATAAAATTTTTTACTTCTCGCGCGGAAACAAAAATTATAATTATAATTATATACACACACACACACACATATCTATACCTATAATGTAAATAAAATATTATATTATATTGTATTGATGATGATGATGATGATGATGATGTTGTTGTTGTTTTTATGTGTATTGTACGTTTACGCTACGTTACGTACGTGTACGTACTTGCAGGTTTCGGGGGTGTTCTCAATCGCCGTCTAGTGCCAAATAATAATTAATTAATTAAATAATTAAATTAATAAACAAATTAGTAAATAAATATTGATATAACATTTTATTATTGTTATTATTATTATTATTATTATTATTATAGTTATTATTATTATTATTATTATTATTATTATTGTGAGATAAATGGAAAAAAAAATAAACAAAAATATGAAGAAAAAATAAATAAATACAACTTGGGTGAGAAATTTTTGTCTGCGGGGTTTTATTATACAGGGTGTTTATGTTAACTCTGGACATACTTCTAGGGTGTGTAGGGGCTGCTTAGACAAGCATTTTGAGGTAAGACACCCATGGTCGGAAACTCATCCTAACGGCTGTGGAGGGCTTTGCAGGATTTGGTACCGCGCGCTTATTCGTAGTGTACTGAATCAGATGTGATCACTTTCGAACCAACGTTTTATTCATCCAAAGACAACAGTCCAAAGTTCTCGTGTAAAATCAACAAAACGATAAACTCGACAATAAAAAAATAAAAAAATAATTTCTGGTTCTTATAATAGAATTTGAAAAAGTTATAGGTAGCGAAAAGCCCAAGTAAGCGTGTGCACAGTGTGTAGTGGACTCCCGTAAAACATAACAAATCGATGTTTACTATTGCTGAATATTCATATTTTTTTTCTAAGTTTATCGTTTTGTTGATTTTACATCAAATCCTTCAAAGCCCTCCACACCCTTTAGGATGAGTTTCCGAGCATGGGTGTCTTACCTCGGAATGCTTGTCTAGGCAGCCCCTACACACCCTAGAAGTATGTCCAGAGTTAACATAAACACCCTGTATACATGTATATATATTAGGATGGCCCTTAATATGGGTGAAAAAAAATTTCGTTTTCTCTCACCCCTTAAATTGACTCGAAATACTAAAAAATGATTTTTGAACGTGAAATCCGCTCTTAATTTTAATATTAACCCGTGCCCCAAAGGCCCTTTCCAGGGCAAGTCTACGATAACTGTGACGCCGCGATTTGACAACGGATCTTAATAGAACTTGACGAGATGAGACGAAAATCAAGAATAAAATTTTTCGATATCTCGCTTAGTTTTCGAGATATCGAAGTTCAAAGTTCAAATTTTTTTTGTTTTTTTTTCATGTATAATGATGTTTTTTTATGGCGATTCAGAATAAAGGATCGAATTTGACCGATATTGAATACGTGGCGAGCAACGACTTTATAAGATCGATATCTCAAATTAAAAATTTTTAGTCGCGTGGAGGGTAAATTTTTTTTCCACTATTCTACCTTTATTCTATTGTTTTTTTGGAGGACCTTTTTCCGATAAGCCGTACTTTGCAATGAAGGTTATTTTTATTATATGCTACCCATAATGATGCGATCAGTACTCTGAGAGATGGTTATTTTTTGAATATACGTATGTATATGCGATCGGTATCGATGTGATCGGTAACCCTAGGGATGGCTATTTTTTTGAATATGGGAGGGTTCCATGGCATTTCACCCAATCGGTGAAGGTCACCGACTCCGATCTTGATGTCAATTTTTTTCTCAATTCGTCCATCGAAAAAAAAGAACCCCCCTTTGGCCGTTTTTCGATTAGGCCACCTGTATTGCTTTTATGCATTTTCCGATTTTTCAACTTTTTCTACAGCAAACTGCTCTGAACTGGCTCTAACTTTGAGAGCTTTGATTCTTTTCAAAAAATGATAGAAACATAAAATGTGTGAATAAGTCCGAGCTTTCTGAAAGAAATTTTTGCAAATTGTTCTAATGACAGAATTTTAAAATTTTTTCGAGTAAAAAAAAAGCAATATTTTTTGAATTCCGACATCTTCGATTTTGTTGAAATACGACGACACGAATACCGCCAACGTAGCGACAGCTCTCAAAAGAGCACACGAAACACGACGGAAGAAACACACACACACACTCTCACACTAAGTCACTTACCGGCACATGACACATGGAAAAAGGTTTATAAGGTTACTTCGCTTTTGAATAAATAAAATTGTTCACTAAGGATCAAAACCAGTGTATCTATTATCGAACCCACTGCACACCCTATCCAGCCCTCTATGTTTCATCAGGTTATGGGCCCAGGGCTAAATAAAGACAAAGATAATAGAGGCTACTGTAAGGACGGCCACGTGTAAAAGTTTTGAGGTTAAACATGGCAGAAGCTACGCGGTTCACGGTAACCAAGCTCAACAACGAGAATTGTCAAGTCTGGAAGTTCAAGGTTGAACTCTTGCTCATAAAAGAAGACTTATGGGAACAAATAAGCTCGGATCCACCAACAGATGCTTCGGCAGCAGCAGCATGGATAAGACAAGACAATAAGGCACGAGCAATGATCGGACTCCTCGTCGACGATTCGCAACTAATTCACATTCGTAAGGCAACAACTGCAAAGCAAGTATGGCAATCTTTAAAAGCTTACCATGAAAAATCGACGTCAACTAGTAAAGTGTACCTGCTGAGGCAAATCTGTAATCTTGAACTATCAGAAACAGGGAACGTGGAGGAACACGTTAACACGATGCTAGGATTAGTAGAAAAGCTGACGGTGCTAGGTGAAGAACTGATGGATCACCTGATCGTTGCGATGTTATTGAGCAGCCTTCCAGACTCATACAGCACTCTGATAACTGCACTCGAGAGTCGATCCGAGGATGAATTAACATTGGATCTGGTAAAAGGAAAATTACTCGACGAGTACAAGAGGAGCACAGGCCTATCAGGAACAGACGAAGAAAATTCAGCATTGAAGGCCACACATAAGCCCACTGGAGGTATGAGCCAAGGGATCGAATGCTACTTCTGTAAAAATAAGGGGCATTGGAAAAGAGATTGCAAGAAATACGCAAAATGGAAGGCACATAAAGAAAATAAAGAAAAGGGCAAAGCAAAGGAAAAGGCAAATCAGGACATCGAATCTGAAGGCGGTGAAAACGCTGAAGAATTCTGTTTCAATACACAATGCGAAGCAAAGCATAAAGGATGGTACATCAACTCAGGCGCAACGAGTCACATGACCAGCAACAAGGAATTCTTTGCAGAATTGACGCCAGACGCAAATATACAGGTAACACTTGCCAATGGAAACAAAGCCAAGGCATCCGGGATCGGACACGGAATAATTAGGTGCGACAACGGTAACGGAAAGGAAATAAAAATCATGCTACACGACGTACTCTATGTATGTACCAGAGCTAGAAGAGAGTCTCATTTCAGTAAAGCGCTTAACGCAAAGAGGCTTCGCAGTACAGGTTAAGGAGAATCACTGTACAATATCAAAAAATGGAACTAATATAATCATTGCAACATTATTACAGCAGCTGTACGAGCTGAAACCAGCGCAGAAGGTCATGGTAGCTAAAGGAAATCAACACACCCAATATTGTCAGCACACATGGCATAGGCGCCTTGCTCACCGACATCCCGACGCTATTCAACGACTGAAGAAGGAAGAACTTGTCACAGGAATGAAGATGAGGGACTGCGGGATCAGAGAGGTATGCGAAGACTGCATAAAGGGAAAACTAGTGAGAAAGCCGTTCCCTAAAGAATCAACAATCAAAACAACGTTGGTCTTAGAACTAATACACACGGATGTTTGCGGGCTGATGCCGATAGAGACTCCGGCGAAAAAACGTTATCTGATGACGATAATTGACGACTATAATAGGTTCTCGACAATCTATTTCCTCGAACACAAATCTGAAGCAGCAAAATGCATTGAGAAATATGTACAGTTTGTGGAGAGGAAATTCGACAAAAGGGTTAAAACAATTAGATCAGATAATGTAGAAGAGTTTGTAAACAATTACTTGAACGAACTATTTTCAGTGAAAGAACTACAAGTACAACTCACCGCGCCGTACTCGCCGCAGCAAAACGGAGTAGCGGAGCACAAAAATCGAACACTTATGGAAGCAGTAAGGTCAATGCTGTTCGATGCAAACATGAACGGCAAATATTGGGCAGAAGCAGCAAACACAGCGAACCACTTGCCAAATATCTTACCGATAAGCGCCATTAGAGGATCAACACCATTTGAAATATGGAACCGTAAAAAGGCAGATGTGGAACACCTACGAATTTTTGGCTGCAGAGGTTTTGTACACATTCCTAAAGAAAAACGCAAGAAGCTTGATGAAAAAGCCACGCTGCTCACATTCGTCGGATATTCGACGGAATCGAAAGCTTATCGAATGCTTAACACAAGAACAAACAAGATAACTATAAGCAGGGACATAGCTTTCATAGAAACATTCGACAAAGAAAAAGGGCCCAACGTAGATGAATCCAGACTGAAGACAAGCACCCACAATACACCGAAGGAGAAAAAAGGACAGAGGAAAGAATCGGAAGTAGAGATCTGGCCACTAACCAGATCAGAAGAAAGAAGGTACCCACAGAACGACGAAGAAGACAGAGAAGAGAATCCAGAGCGATTCGAAGACGCTGAAGCAGGAGACGAAGAATCTATTATCATAACAGATAACTTCGTGATAACAGATGATGATGAATCGTACGAATACAGCGGAGCAGAAGAATTGTTTAGAGACGAAGCAGTGCGCAGATCAGAGCGACAAACAAAGGGAGTACCACCAGAAAGGTATGAAAACGTCGCAAACGTCGCAAAAGAAGAAACCGAAGGGAACATCGAACCAAAAACTAGAGACGAAGCCCTGGCAGGACGAGAAAGAGAACAATGGGTACAAGCAATGAACGAAGAGATGCAATCCCTACGTGAAAACCAGACATGGGAGCTAACGGAGCTACCAATCGATAGACAGACTATCGGTTGTAAATAGATTTTTAAGAAGAAGAAAAAACAAGAGGACGGTTCGACGCGTTACAAGGCGAGGCTGGTAGCACAGGGATTCGGCCAGAAGTATGGAAAGGATTACGACGAAGTCTTTGCACCAGTCGTGAGACCAGAAACGTTTCGCCTACTCCTAGCAATATCCGGAAAAAGAAAAATGCTCATCTATCACTACGACGCAGAGACAGCGTTTCTCAACGGAACACTACAAGAAACAATATATATGAACCAGCCCGAAGGGTACAAGCTACCTGGAAAAGAGCTAATGGCATACAAGTTTATCAAGAGCATCTATGGTTTAAAACAAGCGGCAAAAGTGTGGAACGAAAAACTACACGAAATACTCAACGATCGTGGATTCAAACAAAGCATCGCCGACCCCTGTCTATACATGAAGACATGCAACGAGACCGCAATCTAGGTAACAGTATACGTCGACGACCTATTAATCGCCTGCTCAAACGAAAAAATAATACAAGAGGTAACAAGAGACTTGAGTAAGGAATTTAAGCTATCAAACCTGGGAGAATTAACAAACTACCTGGGAATAAGCATTACAATGGACAGTAATGGCATCTACAGTGTAAATCAAGAGGCATACATTGAGAAAATGGCAAAGTCATTTAACCTCCAGGATGCGAAGCCGTCAAGCACACCAATGGATCCAGGGTACAACAAATCAATGGATGACGGTAAAAAAATGGAGCAAAATGACAACTATCAGAGCTTGATGGGAGCCTTACTCTACGTAGCTGTAAATACTAGGCCAGATATCGCAGCCAGCGCGTCGATCCTAAGTCAACGAATAAAGGAACCGACAACTGCAAACTGGACGGAGGGTAGGAGGGATAGGAAATCAAATAGTGGTTTTCTGTTTCGGTTCAACGGAGGAACTATAGCGTGGAGTTGCCGAAAGCAATCATGTATCGCTTTATAGAGCACCGAAGCAGAGTATGTAGCCCTGGCAGAAGCCTGCCAAGAAGTAACCTGGATACGACGACTGCTGAAGGACTTCAACGAGGAACAAAGCGAATCAACTACGATGTATGAAGACAACCAGAGCTGTACAAATCTAGTCACAAATAAAAAACACAGCAACCGGACTAAACACATCGATACGAAATACCACTACTCGAGAGAGGCCGTTAAAAATGGAATAATCAAATTAGAATACTGCCCTACCGAAACCATGATAGCAGACATGCTAACAAAACCACTGGGAGCAACGAAACCAAAGCAACTTTGGGAACTATGTAACCTGACGGAGGAGTAACGGAGGGAACATCGTCGAAGGGGGGTGTTGAAATACGACGACACGAATACCGCCAACGTAGCGACATCTCTCAAAAGAGCACACGAAACACGACGGGACAAACACATACACACACTCTCACACTAAGTCACTTACCGGCACACGACACATGGCAAAAGGTTTATGAGGTTACTTCGCTTTTGAATAATTGAATTGTTCACTAAGGATCAAAACCAGTGTATCTATTATCGAACCCACTGCACACCCTATCCAGCCCTCTACGTTTCATCAGATTTGCCTGAAACTTTTTACTTGAATTTGACTAGTTACAATCAAGTTTTCCTCCAAAGGAAATTATGGACTTCCGACTCCTTCGGGAGTTACACCATAATAAGTGCCGAAAAATCGGAAGAATTTCACGGAAATCAATCCTCCTAACTTCGATAAGACAAGTTTTCATGTTATAAATATACGTGTTTGCTGAAAAAAAGAACTAAAATGTAAAAACTAAAAAATATAAAATATCAAAAAAATAATATATAGGGGGGGGGGGGGGGAGGGCAAAGTGGGCCCCTTAAGAGAAATAATCATAATATCATTAAAATTTTTTACACGTTTACTTCTTTTTAGACCCTTAATAAGTATTCAACATTATTATGCTGCATCCATTCAAATGAAAAAATCAAAAATTTGGGGCAAGTTGGCCCCCCAAAAAAAATTTCATAATTGACATTTTTTACTCCGTATTCTGATTTTTACAATTAATTATTAAATATTCAAAAATTACATTTTTCGCGCCTCCATAAAGTCTCTCAATTTGAAGGGGCCCACTTTGCCCCCCCCCCACCCCTATATTAAAAAAAATAATATATATTTTTTTTTTATATTTGATATTTTGTATTTTTTACATTTTAGTTCATATGCATATGTATGCGATCGGCAACGATGCGATCGGTAACCCAAGAAATGGTTATTATTCTGCAGCTCTAGCTCATTCGTTCGGGATCTTGAAAAAACAACATCAAAATCCACAAAAGAAAAAAAAATTTGAACCTTGAACTTCGATATCTCGAAAACTAAGCGAGATATCGAAAATTTTTATTCTTGATTTTCGGCTGGACTCGTCGAGTTCTATTAAGATCCGTTATCAAATTGCGGCACCACTGTTATCGTACACTCGCCCTCGAAAGGGCCTTTGGGGCACGGGTTAATATTAAAATTAAGAGCGGATTCCACGTTTCAAAATCAAGTCAATTCCAGGCGTGAGAGAAAAAAGAAAAAAAAAAATTTTTTACCTATATTAAGGGCCACCCTAATATATATATATATATATATATATATATATATATATATATATATATATATATATATATATATATATATATATATATATATATATATATATATATATATATATATATATATATATATATATATATATATATATATATATATATATATATATATATATATATATATATATATGGAAAATTGTTACAGTTTTTTTTTTTTTGTCAAATGTTCTCAATATTTATCGGGGTGTTTATCAACATTATTATTATTATTATAACATAATTATTATTTTCTGACGCTGCAGGGTAGATTTAGTATATTTTCTATATATGCACTGATTGTGTAACTATCCTATATAAAGGTATGGATATACAAATATACATATACATATGGGGAATTCACGTCATTTCGATGAACCAAAAACAGTCACCCTCTTCGATTTTTTCAGCGAATTTTTATATGATAGTTCTTTGTTTAAAACTCGTCTCTGATTTTTTTCAAATTTTTTTATACAGCCGTTTTTGAGTTATGAATTTTTGAAAACTCGAAACAGCGCCGTGATCGATTTTTTTGAAAAAATTCTCAAAAATACTATGGCCAACGACGAACATTTTTCGGCTTTGAAAAAAGTGGACAGATTTTTTTTTCTATTTTTTTTCGATTTTTTTTTATTTTTTCAATTTTTTTTTTTGCCATCACAAACATGATTTCATTCAAAAATTTATTTAGCGATTCATTTTAGATAGTCAACAGTGAAGGAAAACGAAAACCAGTTCGATAATGGAACAAAATTGTGTTGATTTATTTTTTGTTCAAATAATTTTCTATGGGACATTTTTTCCAGGAACAGTATTTTTCTTTTCAATAACATATGATCAACAAATATTCTATAGCATGTTCGTTCTGCTACACAGAACCATGGATACAGTCAGAGGCAATAGAATATAGAAGCTTCCATTGGTTTTCGAAAAGAAAAAATTTTCGAATACGTGGTACTTGGCGGGCTGATTTTTAGAAAAACTATAAGAAAATACAAATTAAAACTTGTCAATGTTCTCTTAGTAATCTAAAAAACACTGTTCCTAGAAAAAATGTACCATAGAAAATTATTTGAACAAAAAATAAATCAACACAATTTTGTTCCATTATTGAACTGGTTTTCGTTTTCCTTCACTGTTGACTATCTAAAATAAATCAATAAATAAATTCTTGAATGAAATAATGTTTGTGATGACAAAAAAAAAAATTGAAAAAATAAAAAAAAGATAGAAAAAAAAATCTGTCCACTTTTTTTAAAACCGAAAAATGTTCGTCGTTGGCCATAGTATTTGTGAGAATTTTTTCAAAAAAATCGATCACGACGCTGTTTCGAGTTTTCGAAAATTCATAACTCAAAAACGGCTGAATCAAAAAATTTGAAAAAAATCAGAGACGAGTTTTAAACAAAGAACTATCATATAAAAATTTGCTGGAAAAATCGAAGAGGGTGACTGTTTTTGGTTCATCGAAATGACGTGGAATTGTGGAATTCCCCATATATATATATATATATATATATATATATATATATATATATATATATATATATATATATATATATATATATATATATATATATATATATATATATATATATATATATATATATATATATATGGGGCATTCCATGCCAAATCACCGAGGTTTCGGCCCGACCCCCTTCGATTTCGCTGAAAATTTTTTATCATTTTCTACCCTACCAAAGACATTTTTCTGAATTTTTTCAGATTTTTTTACCCAACCCAAAAAAAGTTACGAATTTTTGGAAAAAACCGCTCTTTTTTTTTTTTAATGCTAGAACTTTTTCAAAAATTGACAGATGTCAGGATCTATGAAATATTTCAATATTTAAAAGAAAAACGTTTTTTTTCGAAGTCCGAAACCTTCGATTCTCAATTTTTTTGTCTCAAAAAAAACTTCAACTAAGATAGTATTTAACCCCCCTATTTAGATTTTGTGCCGACTTTTCTTTCTATTTTTTTTTTTCGATTGAAAAAAAAAAAAAATTCTAAAATTAGCTTATTTTACATAACTTTGCGTTAAAATTTTTTTGGATTGTTTTTAAAATCTTAGAAATTGAAAAAAATCGTACAAAAACAATCGTTAAGTGTATTTACAGCCAGGATTGAGTTATTTTATTAAAGTATCGTTGTTACAATGTTAAATGTTAAGTTAATGTTACAATGTTAATAGTTAAGTCTTTTTCTTCGTCGGAACAATCCACACAACACAGTACAGTTAAGAAACCAAGAAAACCATCGTTAAATCGAGGAAAATAATTATAATATTTAAATTTTTAACATTGTAACAACGATACTTTAATAAAATAACTCAATCCTGGCTGTAAATACACTTAACGATTGTTTTTGTACAATTTTTTTCAATTTCTAAGATTTTAAAAACAATCCAAAGAAATTTTAACGCAAAGTTATGTAAAATAAGCTAATTTTAGAATTATTTTTTTTTTCAATCGAAAAAAAAAAATAGAAAGAAAAGTCGGCACAAAATCTAAATAGGGGGCTTAAATACTATCTTAGTTGAAGTTTTTTTTGAGACAAAAAAATTGAGAATCGAAGGTTTCGGACTTCGAAAAAAAACGTTTTTCTTTTAAATATTGAAATATTTCATAGATCCTGACATCTGTCAATTTTTGAAAAAGTTCTAGCATTTAAAAAAAAAAAGAGCGGTTTTTTCCAAAAATTCGTAACTTTTTTTGGGTTGGGTAAAAAAATCTGAAAAAATTCAGAAAAATGTCTTTGGTAGGGTAGAAAATGATAAAAAATTTTCAGCGAAATCGAAGGGGGTCGGGCCGAAACCTCGGTGATTTGGCATGGAATGCCCCATATATATATATATATATATATATAATTATTATACATTATATTATTAGTTGTTAATCATCATATTTACCACCCCATACAATATACATGTGTATATATTATTATTATTATTATTATTATTATTATTATTATTATTATTATTATTATTATTATTATTAATAATATTATTACTATTACCATTCATTTCCTAACTCCTATCGTACCTATCTACCTTATACCCAACGTTTCGTTAGCCATCATTGTTACATCTGAACAAAGAAAGAAAGAAAAAGAAAAAAGAAGTTTTTCGTGGATTTTCTACTGCAT
>CATIVB010000035.1:0-18585 GCA_949628255.1 Macrophya alboannulata | reverse complement strand
GGAAAATGACGACGGAAAAACGGAGTCTATAAGTATATGAATAATTTAATTTATCGTGGCTACCCACACGCATAATTAATTTTCATTAAAGAAAAGGAAAAGAAATACGAAACGGATAATACGACGTGTGCATAACGAGGAAAAAAAAAAATCGAACAAAAAAAACAGAACAACCGACGATATGAAAATTGTCGAAAAATTTGAGCTAATCACATTGCACATCGTATAGAAGATCCTCGACTGCTGAACAGTCAAAGTTATAGAAGATCCTCGACTGCTGAACAGTCAAAGTTCGTCACATCGTTAGAAGAAAGAAACAGACAAAAAAAAAAATACTGCAGCAGTATATTTTATATTTAGTATATATATATATATATATATATATATATATATATATATATATATATATATATATATATATATATATATATATATATATATATATATATATATATATATATATATATATATATATATATATATATATATATATATATATATATATATATATATATATATATATATATATATATATATATATATATATATATATATATATATATATATATATATATATATATATATATATATATATATATATATATATATATATATATATATATATATATATATATATATATATATATATATATATATATATATATATATATATATATATATATATATATACCTATATAATATATATGTATACATCTTTCTCACACTTTTTTTATTTCTCCATTTTTCATTCACTTAATTTTACAATATTTCGGTCTCCTTTTTTTGTTTTTACTTTAAATGATATCAACTATTTTCTTCAAATTTTTCTTCATATCTTAAAACTTCACCCTCCCCACAAGCCCGCCCCTCTTTCACTCTCTCTCTCTCTCTCTCTCTTTCTCTTATTGGTAGTTGGAGATTCCGTAATTTGGGCACATGCGTGTGCGGAGATAAATTTTACCCGAGGAAAATATATACCTACAATCTTGTTCGCATGCGCGGACGGAGAAAACTCTGTAAGCAGCCCAGCCAACTAAAAGTCCCTAACAACACTTCTGCCCTATTGGACGCGAGAAATAATCGCGCATGCGCGATGTCTCTTTTAACAAAGACAATCATGACCGATCGCTCTAATCTCTCCAGCTTAATCACGATCTATTCAACGATTATACTTTATGTATATCAACAACACGGCGATAACGACGATTTAAAAAACCTATTAAATAAATGAACTAACGAATGGTGACAAGAAAAATAACAAAACAAAAAAACGACGTAAAGATAATATTACGACTCAATACATAAATAACGAGATTGTTATACCCACACATCTCTGAAGATTTAATAAACTGCGCGTTGTATTTCAGGTGAAAATAATTATTATCATAGGCAACAAACCTTCGATTCCTATGATAGACTTTGCAGCCTAAGATACCTCGTATATAATTACCTGAATAATTGATTGATTTATGGATTGATTAATTAATTGATTAAATGTGTTCTCATACACAAACACTCTCACACTAATAAGTAAATCATTGTCCATTTGTCTCACTACCGTTATTATTTGCAGCGTAGAAAAAATCTATCTACTATACTATACCTAATATTTCTCTCACACACCGCTATATCTATTATTCTATTTGTCTGTCTCTGTTGGTGTCTATATTATGTATCTATATATGTCTATTGTGCGCGGGTTATACGCAATCGGTATAAAATTGAGGGATGAAAAAAAAGTAAATGAAAAAAAGGTCACAGTAGAACAAAAAGAAAAAGAACACTAAAGCAAAATTACGTGTCTTTTTTTTAGCAAGTTACCGATCGCATATCAGGTTGCTTTGGGAACGCTTCTTCGACGCCAATGAATCTTTGATTTTTATCTAAGCGTTTAATCAAACAGAGTTGAATTATTTACTATGACGGACTTCAATAATCGACCCAGTATATAGGTAAAAAGGACGATACATATATTCATGGATAAAGTTGTGTCGATAGTTTTATTTTCACCTTTTCTTACTGCAGTCGGTCCCCACGTTCTGTCGTTATTTGTCACTATATCATTATACATAATATATATTCCTTGTAACGTTTTTACATATACCTATGTATACTATATATATAATAATTATGTCGACTCTATTAATTCGCTTTATACTTTCTTCTTTATGGTTTTGGTTTTTTCATTTATTTATATTTTTAAACTTTTTTATCGTCATTCTAACTTTTCCGAAAACTTTCCTTTACATCTCTATAATACTACTATCACTATATTACGCAATTCTCCTAAACACCACGATCGCGGCGTCTTATATATACTATGTATATTATGTATACTAACACGTGATCGAAGCTGATCGAATATATGAGGGCGGCAAGTTTTTTTTTTTCAAACACCGTGAAAATTGTGAATACATGGTATACCTTTTCATTTTTTTCAGCATATATACCTTTGTTTGATCTCGAACTAATATTTTTATATACACATTTATACATTCCCTCGAATAATTCTTCTTCTAACAATTTTCTTTTTTTTTTCATCAACTATAAACATCGCCTCGGCTACTGTTACTTACTTACTATCCATATACCTGCAGTATACATGGTATAATTATTTATACCAAAATATGGTATTATATATATTATAGATACCTATAAAAATTGTACATCGAAACAGTTGCATAAAGAATTAAATTAGCTCCGCTAGGTAGTCGTGTAGTATAAACCTAATAACACAATACGTTATAAATTATAATAATTCTTGTACATATATATTTATTATCATAAACATATGATGAAGTTGGTTTAGAATTTTTTTCATTATATTTTACTTTTTTTTTTTTATCAACTAGTCGGGATGATGAGTCTAGGAAGTTTGGGATTGATTTATACTTTAGCTGTTAAATGCTAGGCCTTGCATTACTCATATGTACCTACATACACTATTATTCCCGTAGGTATATAATAATATAATGTAATAAATTTCTCTACGTACCTACCTACCCACTGAATTTAAATTTAAATATTCATCTTCTATAATTGGATTGGAGATATACGTATTAGTATTCTGCTATACTTCGGGTCTTTCTTAGGAAGAGCAGCAGCTTCTTGCTTGAACCGCTACTCATGCCATATATAACCTTGATATTACCATTTACTCTTGAAGGTGATTGGTGGCGAGTTGCAGGAACGTTTGATACCGGTACCCTACAGCAAGAGCTCAACAGACCAAGCTGTAAGCGCTCTTCTTCTCTCTCACTGTCTCTTTCTTTCTTCATCTATCTATATCTATAACTATTTCTATATCTATGTCTATCTCTATCTCTATCTGAGTCTTAACTCACTGTTACTATATTCTATTCGCTTTTCTGATCTATTCTTTTTCAGTTTTATTTCCAATATTATTTCTCATCATGTACCGCCATATCACGTAAACTGTACTTATATATGGACAATACTCTCTTGATTGTCGTTGTTTTTTTTCTTTTGGTTTCTTCTTTTATACCATGTATATGTCATCTTACCTTTTGTCTTTATCTTCTATCATCTTTGTCTTTTATCTATATCTATATTTATGTATAAATTTTCATGTCCGTTAAGACAAGTTGTATAGAGCACTTTCTTATTCGAACGACAACTTACTTGGTACACTATATTTTATACTTTTATTATGCTTAATACCGCATATTTTAGACATTATTACTTTTGACTTGTCTTTTTTTTTTTGTTCATCATTATTACATTATATACCCGCTGCAGTACCTATATATGATTAGTACCTATCGTAATTATCATAAAGCCTGACAAGATTATGTGTTAATATAGTAGCCCGTCCATCATCGAACGCTGGATATCGATAGTCAATTAATTGATTGATCAATTTATTGCCGAAATTTCGCTAAGCGATAATCTTATAATCGATATCCAGCGAAGTTGAAAATCCCTTTTGTGGAACGTTCTCGTAGTATTTTAATATCTGTGATTATCTGCAGATGATTTAGTGCGTGCGCTTTATGTTGTTATACTATATTATGATTATTCAATGTGGCTTATGAACGGTGGTCATTGATTTTATTTTCATTTTTTTTTCTGTCAAGACGTCACCATTTATATAACACTTTGAAAAATCCCGCATTATGCCTGCTTTCATCATGTTATCTGCCATGAAACGCTTGAACTATACTATATTACAACTAGCGAAATGAACATGTTAGTATTTATAACTATTCCCAAATTATGGCGTCTAGCTGGGTCTATTTTCTTCGAAATAACTAATCGGAGAATAGTCCAGGAAATGAAGCATTTTTGCATGACACCGATCAAGAACGGATGGGACCTGTATATTCTTATAGAGCCGATGTCCGTGATAAAGGTCTATCGTTTTCCAGCCACAGATTCTTTGGCAAAAAAATTTGCGGTGCGTTCAAAGTTTGTGAAACGGTTTGTTTGAGTGATGGCGACAAAACTATGAATCTGAGAGAGAAAAAAGTTACATAACTATTGGTAGGTATTAAAGAGACGAACAATTTGGCTGGTTTCACATTGAAATTGATTCATTTGTTCTCTTGCAAAGTAATAAAAACCTGCTAAAAAGGTCATTTCGACTATAACTAATTATTTATGCAATAATGCTTTTATATTTTCGAAAGTCTCGGAATATATGTCTCTTGGTATACTAACAAAGTGTGCGAAACCGCAGCTCGATCGGATGAATACCTTTTGAAAAAAGCTATTGTTATAATGCTTTGTTTGCACGCAATTTCCGGGCTGGAATATTATCGCAGAGCAATAAAACTTGAAAAATATTAATCCCATGTAATTAATATCATGTACACTTTGAAGCAAAATGATTTCTTACAATTAGGTGGGTGAAAAATGGCTCCAAAAGGGGGGTACGTTTTAGACTCATAAGCAAATGGAATTCCGCCGCCAATTTTCATTTTACAGAATCGGGATTAGCATTCTTCAAAAGCTGTTATTTTTACACAAATTTAGAACAAAAAAAAACTTGTTCAAAGTTAATTAGGGGGGAAGATAATATTTTTTTTTTGCAACACTTATTGCAGCTGTTCTTTTCAACTTAGGGTGGGTTGTTCCAAGCTTTCGGTAACGTTATCCTCCAGGTATCCTATGATATAAATATAGGACGACCTACCGGATAGGCTCACCGAAAGGTTGGATCAATCCGGTCATAGAGAATTAAAATTTGGGTCCAGTATACAGAAAGACTCATACTATTCGTCATAAAATTTTCGAAGAGATTACTTCTGAATTTACTGTTCATTGTTGCGGTTCATTCACGGACAATATGTGACGACGCGTATGGCGGCGCAGTGGGAGAAGCCATCTCCGTCTGGCAGGCGCTTGCGCTGTAAGTGAATTCGCGTAAACATCTCTTGAACATATCAAGATATTTTTTTTTGTTTTTTATTTCGGCTAAATTTTTCCGTTGATCATGAATTTGCTATCAAAAGCTCCAGACAACTCTATCTTGAGCTCGAAATTTTTTTATAAATTTTTGTGACGTGGATAAGTCTATGGGCAGGTTTCGCGGAAATTTAGCGACACGAAAATGCGATAGATTTGTTTTTCAAATATTTCGGTTGTTATTAATCCGATTTCAACCGGGGGGTACTGTTTGGCAGGGCAAGGATGTAAGATTATTTTCAACCCTTGCATCCTTCTCTCGCCCTTCATCGGGCTGAAAATTATGGGCTTTTTTTTTGGGGGAGCGATTCGGTATATTGATAGGACGTTTTACGAATGATGAAACATTCTAAAACATTGTAGAATGGCCCAGACTGGTAAAAAATATTCCAGAATAAATATTGCCATTTTTTTTTTTTTTAATTTCAGATGATTCTAGAACTTTCTAGGAATTTCTCAGCGGCCGATGTATAGAACATTCTAGAATGGTCGTGAAGTTTCTGGAAATTTCAAACATTGCACATTTTTCCAGAAAATTCCAGACGATTCTAGAACTCTCTAGAAATTTCTCAAAGACAGGTGTATAGCATCATTCATTCCAGTAACTTCAAGGGAATTTCACTTTGTGGATCGTAAGCCCATAAACGTATCCATGCTCAAAACACACGGCTGTTTCAGGGATACAGCCGACCCCTATTTTTTTGTTCTATTTTTTTAACTGTTATTTAATTGATTTTCGGATTTCATCTGAATTGTATTTCATCGTTGCGAAGTTCTTTAATCACTTTACCAAAAATATTCGACTCTATGAAAAATATATTGTTACTACAGGAGCACGCCTCATTGAGTTTTGAGGAAAAATCAAAAAATAAGGGAAATAATATCTGAAATAATTACTGAACGTCTTTATATTTGAACATAGCTTATTTATTAGAACAAACGGTTATAAACAATACCGAAACAAAAAATATAAACGTAAAAAGAGCTTGAAATTCAGGCATATTTTTTTTTAAACGGACGATTCTCAAAAATATCGGTACATACATTGATATATGCTAATTAAACGTAACTCTATTTCAAATCTTCTAACCTAAGCCACTTGTGGATAGTTCCTACTCCCATTTCGTGGCGTCTTTTGCATTTGCGAGCCACTTCTGAAGCTGATGGTAAACTCGAAAGAAATGTTGTTTACCAGCAGCTCCAGTCGGGGGTAGACTCTCTAATTTTGAAGTTTTCTTCAAAATTGACTTTTTAAATGGCAAAAAACGCAATTCTGCAATTATTTCATTGCCACTTCGTGCTATTTATTCAGGGTTCGCTTTAGCATCATAAAAGGACGAAAATAGTGTCCTTCGCATCCGCTGTCATCCTCGATAAATTATGGACCTGTAACAAATATTTATACATGAAAGCTTTGATCAACAATTACTAGTCAGATTACTAATTATACAAGACCCCATTAGATATTATAATAAGTAATAACCAAGTTGTTTTTATCACTTTGAAATCTTCAAACACTATTTTGTAAATTTCACTATAAACTGAACTACACGATGCGAGCAGCGTCGCTTCTCAGATGAAACTGAGGAAGAGGAGCTCGCGGACCCGAAATGTATCCGACTTCTCGAACAGGTGCTCTAGCCAGCTAGCTGCATTAATGAGAAATCGGCGCCGATTACAAAAGAATATGGTTTATACCCGAGACACTTCAGCACTCTTGCATCCGTGCCTCTTATAGAAAACGCCAAATTCATGTTCAGTACAACTAGGGGTACAGAAAATATTTGAAAATCGAAATCTTAGTGAAATATTTGTGAAATTCGTGCGAAGAAAAACATATGCCTGAATTTCAAGCTCTTTTTACATTGATATTTTTTGTTTCGGTATTGTTTACAACTGTTTGTTGTAATAAATAAAGCAGACACTGAACAAATAGCACAAAGTGGCAATGAAATAATTGTAGAATTGCGTTTTTTGCCATTTGAAAAGTCAATTTTGAAGAAAACTTCAAAATTAGAGAGTCTACCCCCGACTGGAGCTGCTGGTAAACAACATTTCTTTCGAGTTTACCATCAGCTTCAGATATGTGGCTCGGACATGCAAGAGACGCCAAGAAATGGGGGTAGGAACTATCCAAAAGTGGCTTAGGTTAGAAGATTTGAAATAGAGTTACGTTTAATTAGCATTTATCAATGTGTGGACCGATATTTTTGAGAATCGTCCGTTAAAAAATAATATGCCTGAATTTCGAGCTCTTTTTACATTGATATTTTTTGTTTCGGTATTGTTTACAACTGTTTGTTGTAATAAAAAGGCTATGTTCAAATATAAATACGTTTAGTAATTATTTCAGATATTATGTCCCTTATTTTTTGATTTTTCCTCAAAACCTAATGACGCCTGCTTCTGCAGTAACAATATATTCTTCATAGAGTCGATTTTTTTTTTGGTAAAGTGATTTAGGAACTTCACAACGATGAAATACAATTCAAATGAAGTCCGAAAATTAATTAAATAACAGTGGAACAAAAAAAAATTGGCGTCGGCTGTATACCTGATACAGCCGTATGTTTTGAGCGTGGATATACGTCTATGGGCTTCAGATCCATAAAGTGAAATTCGTTTGAAGTTATTGGAATGAATGATTTTATACACCGGTCTTTGAGAAATTTTTAGAAAGTTCTAGAATTGTCTAAAATTTCCAAAAAATTCATGACTTTTCCAGAATATTCTAGACACCGGTCTTTGAGAAATTTCTAGCAAGTTCTAGAATCTGCATTTTTTTTTCAAATTGGCAATATTCATTTTGGAATATTTTTTACCAGTCTGGACAATTCTACAATGTTTTAAAATGTTCCATCATTCGTTAAACGTCCTATCGGTATACCGACTTGCTCCCCCGAAAACAAGCCCATAATTTTCAGCCAAGTAAAGGGCGGGAGCAGAGTGCAAGGGTTGAAAATAATCTTACATGTTAATTTGCCCTTCCAAATAGTATCCCCCCGGTTGAAATCGGATTAATAACAACCGAAGTATTTGAAAAACAAATCTATCGCATTTTCGTATCACTAATTTTCCGCAAAACCTGCCCATAGACGTATCCACGTCAAAAAATTAGCAAACCAATTTCGAGCTTAAGATACAGTTGTTTGGAGCTTTTGATAGCAATTTCATAATCAGCGGACAAAATTAGTCGGAATAAAAAAACACAAACATCTCGATATGTTCATTTGTTCAAGAGATGTTCCGAGTTCGTGGAATTTGAACGCGCGAATTCAGTTTCAGCGCGAGCGCCTGCCAGACGGAGATGGCTTCCCCCACTCCGCCGCCATACGCGTCGTCACATATTGTCCGTGAATTAATCGCAATAATGAACAGTCAATTCATAATTAATCTCTTCGAATATTCCATGACAATTAGTATGAGTCTTTCTCTATACTGTACCCAAATTTTAGCTCTCTATATTAAAAAGAACAGCTGCAATAATTGTTCAAAACAAAAAAATTATCTTCCCCACTAATTAACTTTGAACAATTTTTTTTTCTAAATTCGTGTAAAAACAACAGCTTTCGGATAATACGAATCCCGATTCTGTAACATGAAAATTGGCAACGGAATTCCATTTGTTTATGAGTCTAAAACGTACTCCCTTTTTGGAGCGATTTTTCATCCACTAATTGTAAAAAATCATTTTGCCTCAAAGTGTACCTGATAGTAGGACTCTTCGGGATTAATATTTTTTAAGTTTTATTGCTCTGCGATAATATTCCAGCCCGGGAATTCCGTGCGATGAAAATCGTGTTTTTTTTAAACAAATAGCTTCTTTCAAAAAGTATTCATTCGATTAAGCTCCGCTTCCGCACACCTTGGTAATATACCAAGAGACATATATTCCGAGACCTTCGAAGATATAAATGCATTTATTGCATAAATAATTGGTTATTGTAGAAATGACCGTCTCAGCAGCTTTTTATTACCTTGCTAGAGAACAAAATAATCAATTTCAATGTGCGACCAGGCAAATTGTTCGTATTTTCAATACCTACAAATAGTTATGCAACTTTTTTTCTCTCAGATTTATAGTTTCGTCGCTATCACTCAAAAACACTGTTTCACCAACTTCGAACGCACCCCAAATTTTTTTGTCAAAAAATCTGTGGTTGGCAAACGATAGGTTTTATCAGGGACATCAGCTCTATAAGAATATACAGGTCCCATCCGTTCTGGATCGGTGTGATGAAAATATCATTTTTCGGCTTTATTTCCTGGACTAGAACTATATCTATATATTTACGAAATGCCTGATATATACTATTTTATAGTTGGATCATTATTTTACACTGTTCAATGCCAAACTGCATTTTCTCTACATCGCTTCTGTTCATTTATTTATTAATTTTTTTTTTACATCTAAATATCCTAAGTCTATATAAATTATTTTCTTCACACTATATATGAATTAACATATATTACTCATATTATAGCAGAATTGAACATAATATATGTGAGATTGACTGCTGTTGCTGCTTTATACCATACTATATCCTATACGTTGCGTATACTGTACCTATATATACCTATGTTATAATTTAATGCCGTCAAAGATATGGAGAAGTTAAAAATAATTTTTTTTGGCATAAGATATATTGTGTGAACCGTTAAAAAAAGAAGAAACGAAAACTCGCGCTGCAAGTATACATATAACTGTTTTACAATATTATCAAAGGAGCTTCCTACTGTGTGCTTATTATATAACTGAACGAAACTCTTCGATTATTATTTTTTTTTTTTTTTTTAGGGTTTGTATTCGATTGTGATTTTTTTTCCTCCTGATTCTTTTTCTATCTGTACCTACTGTATAAATCCGATAGTATTCATCCTCCCCCCGACCGAAGAACGACAAAAAAAAAAATTTTAATTCATTGTTTCCCGAAGAAAAAAAAAAAAACAACTGAATCCCTCATCCAGTTCCCGCATCGAGCTACATAATTATCATCACTGCAGTTGTACACATGCCTATAGTATACGTCCGTGAGAAAAAAAAAGAACTACAACATATATATACTTATATATGTCCATTTCCCAAAAAAACACGTACATACATATGATATATATATACATATATATCAACACGGAAAGTAATGATGCCATGGTAAGTCCTAACTACTAATGTATAGTCGCCTATATAATTTCTTGTACAATACCAATTTGAAAGAATTCGAAGCAGAAGGGAAACAAAAAATAGAAAAAGTTTACATTATAATTTTCAATTAAATTTTAACAATTAAAAAAAATCTTTCAATTAACTATACACATTAATCTCACGACTATTATCAACTAATTAAAGATTAATTATATTATACTGTTGGGCCCCCCTTCAATAATTCAAAAGTCTGGATATTGCATATTTCCGATTCTTTACTTAAGGATATTTGATTTTAATTTTTTGTTACTGTTTATTTTATACTTTATTTGTGTTTTTTTTTCTTCTCATTTCTCTTTTTTTTTTTTCTTTATAATGTGTACTGACAAGTTTGGATTCGTGTTATAGGGGTCTCACGAGGGGTACGGGAGGGGTAGATATGACGTAGTAGAAGATACGATAAAAAATTAAAAAAAAAAAAAAAAAACCGAGAGTCTAATAATTAAACAGACAAATCGAATTGAAAATCTAAACGAAGAATAAATTATCCTTACATACCTATACCTACTAGCGACGACATTAATATCTCTTGGAAAAATACATACAATATAGCTTAATAAACTTTTATATGGCAAATGTTTTACAGCCGATTACAAGTCCGTGGTATAAGTTGGTCCTGGGACTAGCAAGGTAAATCTTCTACTATAGATACGGTTCGTAAATTGTTATATTCTCATCATATTTCATTTTGTTATATACTATATATATATATATACATATCTACCTACATACTTCACATTATATTCTTCTTGTTTTTTTTTTGTTTTCTTCGATATTTAAAATCTATAAATATATTGTAACTAATTATCATTATTATCATATACATATACATATGTATATATACCTATTATATTAACTCAACCTATCGTTTTCTCACAATGGCACTGAATTTCTTTCTTTTATATACCATTTTTTATTATTCTTAATATTATACTCTCGATCGTATTTATATATGTATATATAAATATTACATCAATATACATATATAGCTACAAAAAAAAAAAAAAAAAAAAAAACACACCTTGATATTATATTAATCACAGCACAGTTATTCTTCGGTTTTTTTTTTCTGTCCCACCTCGAATTGGCTTGTGCAGTTGATCATTGATACAATTGAAAGAAAAAAACAGAAGAAAAATTTATCTTCAATTAACGAGGAAAAGAACAGAAAGAAATAAAAAAAGGAACGAAAAATAATGACAATATCTGGACACATATATCCTCCGTTTCGTCTTATCTAGGCTCTCACTATATATATACATATATATATATATATATATATATATATATATATATATATATATATATATATATATATATATATATATATATATATATATATATATATATATATATATATATATATATATATATATATATATATATATATATATATATATATATATATATATATATATATATATATATATATTATTTTATCAACTCTACATCATATTATATAACTATCCTATGTACTACAATATGTATATTCTTTGAACCTACTTTGGCTCACACATTACTTTCTGGTGCTTGCGTCTTGATCATATATACCTATGTATATCGAGATAATTTAGTTTTAAACTATCCTATTTTTGGCCAAAAGATTGCTCGTCAGAATCCATGACTAAAGTTCCCTTGAAAAAAATTCGAGATAATCATAATTTCAAAGTTACAGAAGATTCAAGTTCACCCAATCAGATAGCAGACTATCCACGCGCATGTGCCGGTCCTGTTTCAGTCACGCACCTCTCCGATTCGTCAACCCGAACCTTTTGTAACTAGAAAACCGACGGTCTCTCGAAGTTCTTTCAAAGAAACTTTCGTGTTGTATTTTTGCGAGGAACCTATCCTTTAAATATGATCTGTTTTCAGCCGAATCAGCCTGTTCTCATACTCCTATATATTTATACATGTGAATGGGCTACGCATTACTCTTGCGTAGACACCCTGTACCTGTGTACCCTATTCTTTCGCCTCTTGCAGTTAGATATAAAATAAAAATTTAATATATTGATAATAATTGAGGAGAAAAAAAAAACCAAAAAAAATAAAACTGCGGAAACCCACACTGCTTTGAACGGTAGTTGGCTGGTAGTGTTGAGCTTGCAAATTGGGCCTATTTTAACGTCAATTAAAACTTTTATTTTTCATAATTGATAGTTTCGATTGACGTTTATAATTGTTATTGCTATTACCAATGAATTTTTTGGTCTTTAGTCAAGTCAAGTTGATTTTCAACACTTGCGCAGAAACAGAGCTCTCTCACAAAGAAAAAAGAAAAAAAAAAACTGAGTATTATGAAATCAAATTAAATACAAATTCAACTCTGTCCCTGCGTACAGGTTCGAGAATCTTTCTAGCAAGACTATAAATACCAAATACATCCCAATAAAAAGGTATGTGCACGTACATACACCTTGTTGATCCCCATAACTTGCTATGCTGTCTCCAACTATGAATATCACATATTTCATATACCAAATATTACAATACATATTTGAATAATAAAAATTTCATCAAATCACCCAACTATAATGAATAACAAAACACATATTTAAATAAAATTTCGCACGTCGCGTAAAATAATTATTTTTTCTTATAGGTCGTTATCTATTTCTTAATTATTTGTTTAATTTTTTTATTTTTTACGTATACCTATACGTAAACGTCACGTGTGCTTTGTTTTATGATATCATTGCTTTTGAGTAATTATTAATTCAACTAATTCAAAAGAAAAAAAAAACGTACTAATTACAACTTATTTTTAGCATGTATAATTTTGTTTTAATGATTTGTATATATCTATAATTGTGTGTTTCAGGTATATTTACAGATATTTAATCAATATGATAAATATTATACGTATGGCATGCCTGATACTGCACAATAATGGGTTTAATTAATTTTACTTTACAGTTTTACCAGTACATAACGATGCTTCAAAATTATGAACTGTTTAAAAGAAATAATAATAATTATTTTTTATTCTCTCTTTTTGATTTTTATTTCAATTCTTGTCTTTTTTCGTTTGCTTATCCATATAGACAACGATTGTACGTGTCTACACTAAATTTATATAAAACTACTAAGACTGCGTGTCCTGCATGATTTTTTTTTTGTTTTTTTTTTTGTTGTTGTTAAATTTATTTTCATATACATATATTTAATAAAGCTTTTATTGTGTACCCTACGATGTTGTTTGCCATCGTCGCGTAGTAAACCTGAATGAGAACGAAAATGAAAAAAAAAAAACACCCAAAAACGTACCTATTTACACAATTGCGTAAGTATTTACCACCAGCATTTTTAATTCGCTTATATTATATAAATATATATATATATATATATATATATATATATATATATATATATATATATATATATATATAAATATATCAACTTCAGCTACATTTCTGCATCATAATTATAAAATAAACTGATAAGAAACATATATATACATTATATACTCACATATATCTCGTACATGGTGGTGGTACTCACGCTGACATATCCATAAGTGTATACCCCTATATACATAAATAACATGATCGTTATTATTTTGAACCATTGCATGCGATAAATACAACAAATTTTATTTATTAATTTTTTTCATATATGTAATAATAATACATATTTTTACTGTGCTGTCAATATCATATACATATATGCTTCAATTGTTGTCAAAAAAATATTTATATAATTGTTCATTTGTTTTTTTTTTTTCAATTCTTATTTTATTTTATTTCATTCGTATGATTACGTATTTATAGAAACAAATCTATGTATATGCAGTAAAACTATGTAATATTCACACGCTTTGTTTATCATTATTGTTAACATCTGTACAGAGTGAATGGTAAATATTTTTTTTTTTTCCTTTTTTCTAATGCTTATCTTTCAATTTGGAAATTTAGATTATCTTGATTATTTTATATGTCAAACACAAAAGTGTTGATTGAGATAATTATTTGATATATATTATTTGAGAAAGTAAAATTTTCTTCCACACGCTCATCAACATTCATTATAACAATCAATAAACAATTTTCAACTGAACAATTGAAATGCACACTCTGTACATATATAAAAAATAAAAAAAAAAAACAAGTAAGAATTGGTGGAATTTGACACGTTGTTGAAATATTCTCATTTTCTATTATATTTATCAGTGAATAATTCCGGATATTATATTTGAAGTTTCCAAGATGAAATTTTTTTTTTTTTTTTTTTTTTCGATTATAAATCAAGGTTCAACAACGTATCAAACTCGAGACAGCATCAATGTTGGGTGGTCTATGGGTGCATGCGTGATGTCTGATAGAGAAAAACAAAAAAATCATCCAATTAAATATTCGACGTTCATATAGTCTCGTTTGTGTCTATCGATAATTTATCATCCCTAAAATCATTACGAAGAAAAAGAAAAAGACTTCTTTTTTTTTTCACGAAAGAAAGAAAGTCTCTCTACAACCATGTAGTACATCATTCCTCACACATCATTACATCACAGTCTGCCTATTCGATTCAAAAATCTTTAATAAATGATTCTGAAAACTGAAAAAAAAAAAAAAATAAATAAAATGGAAAAAGAAAAAATTTTCGAGGGAATTTGAATCGAATGGATTGATAGACTGTGACGAATCGATCAATATGCATATATACATATCAATCTAAATATTCAAATCATTCGTTGAAATGGAAATCTGTGTTACCAAAACAAAAAAAAATCCAACAATGATAAATAGATACAATGAAATTAGGAAAAAATAAAAAAATATTAAACAAAAAAAACCAAATGAATTTCAGATCCGCGTAGTGAACGCATTTCGACAAGGGTTAGACGCTCGCTACGGTGAGCACAGTAGTACCACCCTGGCTGAGGTGCTTCGCAAGCAGTCATCACTTAGCAAGCGATTGTCCCAGACAAGCAGCATCGAGTACGCGGACAACTGCAATCCCGACGAATTGACCATACCTGAAATAGACGTAGAACGTCTTTCGAGCCACAGTCACACCGAGACTGCAGTCTAGTCGTACTAATTATTATTATTATTATTGGTTATTGATTATTATTATTATTATTAGATATATATACATGTATATATATATATATACACACACACACACACATAAATATATATACACATATATATACACATATATACCTACCGCAATGATCCACTAATTAATATTACTATTATTATTGATTATTATTATTATTATTATTATTATTATGATTATTAATAAATCCCTGATGATGCGATGCAGTGTTGCAATGTATTTATTAAACATGTATATATACGCCGATTTATATATATATATGTGTGTGTGTGTGTGTATAAATAAGAAATAATATATTAGAAATTAAGTAAGAAAGAGATTTAAAAAAAAAAAAATATATATATAAAGGAAGAATGATTTAAGAATGAAAGAAAGTAAGTAACCAAGTGAATAAAATAATTAATCAATTAATTGATTAATTAATAAAATAAGTTTAACAAAAATCGGGCGTCTATGTATATGTATATGTATATGTATATATATATATATATATATATATATATATATATATATATATATATATATATATATATATATATATATATATATATATATATAAATAATATTAATAATCAACATCGCAGACCCCACACTATAACTATATAATATTATCTACTACCTATATCTATAATAAGCAAAGAAAAATTATTGAAAGCGTGAAAAAGAAAAATAAAAAAAAAGGTGAGAAAAGGAAAAAAAAAATAAATGAATAAAAAAAAAAATACTAATAAAAACATGAAAAAAAAAAAAAAACACTAAATTAAAAATAATATTGTACCAAAGTAATAACACCACTGCCTCCCCTGTTCTAGCCAACGTCGTTCGAGAGAAAAAAAACAAAGAACAAAAAAAAAAAGATGAGTAGAAAAAAGTAAAAAATGAAAAATGAAGAAAAAAAAACAAGTCTGCTCTGTGGTATCCGGTGTTTCAAAAATTATTAAAACAGAAAAAAACCCTTTACATATATATATATATATAGATACATACATATACCATTTATAGTTATAATAGGTGTAAAAAATAGAAGAGATACTTGGGCAGTGCGACAAAGTTTTTATCCTCTTTATACTGATTTTTCATTCTTTTTATGCTATTTTTTATGCAATTTTTTCTTTCATTTTTGAACAGAAAGTTTTTCAGAGAAAAGAAAAAGAAAAAAAAACCAAAAAAAAAAACGAAGTATTCGAAATTGGAAATTCGGAATTTAGAGTAAAGAATTTGCTAGATATATGTATACTTGCGCGTTGATTGCCCGAGTATCTGCAGCGATAACGACTTACAAAATACGCTTATAATAAAAAAAAATAATAATAATAAATAATTGAAGAAAAAAAAAAAAAAAAAACTATTAGATCAACTAATTTTTCCGTAATTTTGTCCGTTTCATTTATTTAATTTTTTTTTTTTTTTTTTTTTTTTTCAACCTATTTATTTCATATTTTTTTTGTCTATATATACTCGTTTTTCGAAACACTGATTACCGCCGCACTTGGACGTGTTACATTTACATATACATCACGAATCATCACCAAAAACCATACTAAATTTAATGAATATATAATATTTATAATATACATATACAGTATATTATTATACATACAGATGTGTGTTTATTTGAGAAAACCGAGAAAGGAAACAGAAGGGCGAAGGGAGGGAACAAAAAAAAAAAAAACGAAAAGACGAGGACAAAGGGAAAAGAAAAATGAAAAACCAATCATAATTAAACAGAAGAAAATATTAATATTGATAATAATAATAATAATAATAATAATAATAATCATAATAATAATATTAATAATAATAATAATAATAATAATAATGAGTCATTGATGAACAAACGCAGAATACATAGTTCGTCTCGCGATCTTTTTATTTTCTTAATTAGATTTATTCTATATCCCCGGGACGTGACAAATTTGAAAGAAAAGTAAAAAATAAAACAGAAATAAAAAAAAAAGTCAAAATAAAATGATAATATAACGTTTGAAAAGAATTATTATTGTTATTTGTTATTTACTATTAATTATTATTATTATTATTATTATTATTATTATTATTATTATTATTATTATTATTATTTCCGAAATCGTAGTGTGGGTTGGAGAGGGAATTGGGGGGGGGAGGGGGCCAGTTCACCCCTTCCCTCCTTCCGCAAAGAATTTAATTAATTGAATTAGACACAGCTAATATTAATTAATAATATATTCATATACTTATGAAGAAGTTGTTATAAATCTATCCTCATACAAATACATATAATATACGTATGTGTAAGATATGTAAAATATACATGCTGCATCCATCGACAAACAATAAAAAAAAAAAAAAAACAGGAAGCAAAAGAAGAAGTAAGAGAAAAGAAAAAACAAAGAAGACAATGATGATGACGAAATGAACAATTGATCGAATAATGGTATAATTATTTGAAATTGCTAAAAATCAATTCCATCGGTACGTGGTTGACATATATGTATATATGTATGCATATACCATCCGAAATCGCGGCTTGTTTTTGTCAATATAATTTCTCTTCTTTTTATAAATACAAAAATATAAAACAAAAAATAATAATAATAATAAATTAAATATCATACTATTATTATCATTATTATTATTATTATTATTATTATTATTATTAATATTATTATTATTATCATTATGATAATTATTATCATGACTATGTATCGTGAAATTATTTTTTCACGATAAAGTACGGGAGGGGGGCGGGGGGGGGGGGGGGTCTCATAATATCGTAAGTATTTCAGCTGGTGCCTGCAGCAGACGATGCTTTTACCTAGCGTCACACACAGTTTCGCGTTGAATTGGAGGGAAAGGAGAGAAAAGAAGAAAAAGAACAAAAAAACTTAATTAAATAAATTAACCGATCAATTGAT
>CATIVB010000034.1:0-23136 GCA_949628255.1 Macrophya alboannulata | reverse complement strand
GTCATTTCACTCAAGCTCTACACAACGACAACATTTAATTTACACACATATATATATATATATATATATATATATATATATATATATACATATATACATATAATATGTATATATGTATGTATGCATATGCATTAAACAGCCATTTATCTTTGGTTTCATCTTTTTTTTATTTCTATATTTTTTTTTTCTCCCCTCCTATCCCTCCCATTACGAAAAGCAGAGATTCCAGTTTCTTTTACTGTTTTTTTTTTGTTCTTTTCTATTTTTCTTTATTTTTTTTTTTTTCTTACAGATCTTACGTGTATTTCAGTTTTTCTCATTATCAAAGCAAAAAATAAATAAAAAATAAAATTTGGTCCAACATCAATAATTCTTTTTTTTTTTTTTTTTGAAAATTCTTCTTACCTTCTGCAGCCAATTTTCACGCGGTAAATGAAAATAAAAGATAAATTAGGGGTAGTTTTTTTTTTTGATAATCGTGTGATTATTGATTTTTTTTATTAATTACTATTATTTTTTGTTTTTCCGTTAATTTCAATTCAAAACTGTTTTTCTTTTTTTTTTTTTTGCCTTTTTTCCCAACAATTCGGAATCCCTTCCTCTTCATCAAATCAGCAGTATGAAAATAATCTACTTATTTATTTTTTTTTTTTTATTTTGTACTAATACCCTAAATTTGAAAGCGGCATGCGATTTGTACATAATATGGGGGAAAAAAAATTGCACAAACAATAATTAAGCTATATATATATATATACATAGGGTATATATTTACTTCATCGATATATAGTATGTTTAATTTTTTTTTTTTTTTTTTTTTTTTTTCAGAAATTATAATCATACGATAGAAATAAAAAATGACAGAAAAAAAAAAAAGATATGAAAAATGGTTTGGTACATACCTCAGCGGCGCATCCATTAGTAGCTGTATGGGTACACGGATTGGGTCCACAATTTGTACAAGTAACAATCTCGTTCGGAGCAACACCGCCACCACCAGGAACCGTTGCTCCACCACCCTCTCGTTTCTTGTCGCCCTGTGACAGGGTCTCAGTAGCAGAAAATAGTATTTCAATTATCTACATACTAATCTAACGGGCGATCCACTTTTTCCTTTTTCCATCTCTTTCTTTCATTTTTTTTTTTTTTTTTTTTCGAAAAATACCAATTTATTTATTATTTTTTTCCCGATTTTTTTATAATCCAATTATTTTACCATATTTTTGTTCGCCTCGGTCTACGGTTGTTAATTTTTTGTTTGTTTCTTTTCTTGTAAAACATGGATCGTTCGTTAGATTTATTTCTATTATTATTCGTTATAATGCGAATTAATCAGCAAATCAATTAATCAAATTAATTAATTAATTATATATGTGGTTGTTAATTGTTAGTTAATTTAACGTGCCTTATTATCATCATCACATCTCACTTGTACAATTTATACTGCATGCCGCGAATTAATATACATATATATTATAACTATAATAATATCTACATTTAATATTTTTGCGATTGGAGCTTTTTTTTTTTTTTTTTTTTTTTTTTTTTTGTTTTTGTTTTTGTTTTTACCGTTTTTTTTTTTTCTCTTTTTTTTCTTCTCTTTTCGTATACAATTACTATACAATAATATAACAAATCGATGCGTCAATTTGTAGGTATAATTGTATTAGTTTATTATCACACAGCTACTTATATCTGTACCTGTCCTAAAAAAAATTACCCTGATCACCGATTTTTCCAATTGAATAATAATAATAATAATAATAATATCAATAATGATAATATAAATATACATAAAAAATAAAAATTTACCCACATATTGTTCTGTATGCTGTCGTTATACCGTGACAAATATTTCGAATGCAAAAAAAAAAAAAAAGATATACCTATATTTGAAATTTTTTTTTTTTAATTTTTTTTCTCGTTTCCCAGTTGTTTGGATAAATTTTTCGTAATCACTTCATATACAGCTATATATATCGCATATATATATATATATATCCTATACTAATGATAATAATATTAATAAATTCTTGCAGATATAACACATATATATAAATTATGTATTATACGCGCGTATAAATAAATATATATATATAGGTATATATTTTCGATTGTAATTTTTGTTTAGATGAGTTTTTTTTTTTTTTTTTTTTGTTTTTCTGTCTGTTTTTTTAGTTTTTATTTATTTTTTTTTTATCATGGAATATAATGCGAAAAGTGCAGTTATACGGTATTTAAAAGAAAAAAAAAAAAAGCATATATTATGTATATATAGGTATATATATGTATAATTAGTGTAGCAAACAATAGCAGCGGTATATAAGTATAGGTATATAATAGTGAAATAGCAGCAATTACGATACCGACACGCACATGCCATACAAATATATAAGGTGCATTCAAAAAATAAATATATATATATATATATATATGAATAAATGAATAAATAAAACTTTCCCTAATAATATCGGAGTATGAAAAAGATGTGGAACGAGATAAACGATCGAAAAAAAATATCAAAAAAAATCAATAAATTGAAAAACAACATATCTCCATTCGTATGTATAAAACGATATAATAATCATAATAATAATAATTATAATTATAATAATACAAAAGATGTATATATATAGTATATTTATTTATTATGTATATGTGTATAATATGTATTGGGGTGGTCCTCGATTTGAGGTAGAAAAAAATGTTCTTTACGACGCTCCCCAAATTTGTTGCAAATCAGTAAATAAACGTGTGTGTAAAGTTTTTTTCCATTTCAAGTAAAATTTTTCTTTTTTCTCCCTTTTACTTATCTGGAATAAATTTGGGGAGCGTAATTGTGTGATGAAATTTTTTTTCTTTTTTACCCCAAATCAAGGACCATCCTAAATTATGTTCGTAAAAAAAAAAAAAAAGGTAATTGACAAAATTGGCGATATATAGGTAGATATTTATGATATATTAAATGGCATCGGATATATATAAGATTAAAAGTGATTCGATATTATACACATGCATACTTATGTATGTATCTAGGTATATAGTGCAAATACATATACGTATAGGTATATGTTATGTAAAAGGACTGCAGCTAGTCATGCGAGCGTTAAAAACTATCAGTTTACATATATGGGGCTTTCCGCGAAATTGGAGTTTTTCTTTTCGATCGATCATAACTTTTTCAAATATTAATCGATTTCAATTTTTTTTCTTCTGTAATTTACAGCAATGCCGGCGAAGGTCTGATCATAATCAAACATCCGAAATAAATCAAAAATTCCAATTTCCGAGACACGAATAAACTGAAAATAAATTCTCAATTTTTTGGATTAATTTTGAAACGCCCGGTTTTTCCATGACGCAATGTTTCTTTCTTCGCAAAACTTCGCTGTTTCACTTGTCCAGAATACGAGAAAAAATAAATGATTATACGTATACATCGATGGGTTCTTGGTCAGCGCAAATTTTTTTTTTTCCCTCGAAAATCGGGTCTAGACTGTTCGAAAAATTCTGAATAAATTTACTTTATCGTAGTCGATGAAATTGCCGAATTTTCTAATTTCTATAATAATCTTATACATATCGGAGTATATATATTTATGTATATAATAAATAAAAGGAGTTGCAGGAGTTATTATTATATTAAAACGTTGGATTACTTACGGCTACTATACATACAGCCATATTATGTATATATACATATGTATACTTTATGTACGTAACATGCGAGGGTGCGTATTTGCGGTGTTAGGAATTAAAAAGGCGGTATAATAATTCCTGCCCAGGCAAAGGCAGGGCGTTGAATATAACCAAAAAAGTAAAAATCAGAATGAATAAATGAAAATAAATAGAAAAAATCAAAAAATTAAGAAAAAAAAAAAAATTAAAATATAGGGTAATATTTAATTTTAGTTATCGTAAAGCACGGTAACGGCATTCCGTATATGTCACGTCCGCGTTAAAAACAAACAAAAAATAAATAAAAATATATATATATATATATATACATACATAAATACGAAAAATGCAAAAATAGAAAAATTCAAAAATCGGTTGAAAATTTGTTTTCCCATTCCAATTTTCGTTTTATTTTTATTTATTTTTTTTTTCAGCTTCTTTTTCGAATTTTTTGTCCGAATTGTTAGATTTTACTTTTTTCTTTCCCCCAATGGACACTTTAAAAAATTTTCTCGTAATACGGAATGCCGTGACTTAGACGAGGGTGAAGGGGGATCTTACCAGGGGGCTGGCCAATATAATGCCTATCCTGCTGAGCACCGCCGGGAGCCGCTGCAACATCACAGACACCAAACAAAGAGACTTACATCTCACCAACCTTCCATCAACCAAACTATAGTTATGTATTTTTACGAATCTATATATCAGGCATTTTCTTTGATTTTTTTTTTTTTTTCTTTTTTCTATCAAATTCGGTATATATATTTGTGGTATTTTTTGTAAATTTTTTAAGTCAAAGTTTTTTTTTTTTGTTCAAATTGATTATTTTATCTGCTGACAAATTCAATTTTTTACCAAATTATTATTATTATTTTTTATTTATTTTTTTTTCTTTTCAATATGAAAATTTACCGAAGCGAAATCGGTATACGATTTTTTTTTGTTTTGTTTCAAAATAATTCTACACAATCATTTTCATTTATCGGTTTCTAAAATTTTCCAGGAAAATAATATGTCGTATAATATATCCGTATATAAAAATTTGAATAATATATTATACGTGTGTGTATAATTTGTTCCTGATCCGCATGCAACATTAGTATTTGGGTAAATTCTGCTCGTACAATAATATATATTATAATATATAATGCCTTACATGTATAGCTGCAGTGTCGTATATATATATATATATATATATATATATATATATATATATATATATATATATATATATATATATATATATATATATATATATATATATATATATATATATATATATATATATATATATATATATATATATATATATATATATATATATATATATATATATATATATATATATATATATATATATATATATATATATATATATATATATATATATATATATATATATATATATAACAAGATATCTAAATATAAGTAAAAACAAAAAAAAAACGTAAAAAAAAAAAAAAAAAAAAAAAACGTTAATAATTGAATAAATATAATTGATAGACGTAATATAGTTATAGATTTACGGAAAAATATAGGGTAAATATATAAATATTATAGTTGTCGCGATTAGTAGAAAGATGTATATATATATAATATATTATATAAGGATGGACCAAATAAACCGACTATTTTTTTCTTTCAAAAGTTCCTTCCAAAAACTTGTTCTTTACGATCGAATAACAAGCCTCGAAAAATCTGAGCTCCTAATTTTAATATTCATATATATAGGTCGCTCATTGCGATTTTTATATCTCAAGAATTAATCTACTTAAAAATATTCTGCATGGCTACTTTTATTCAAAATTGAACCGTCTACAAAAAAAGGTCTCTTGTGCTTTTTCGTTAAATCTAGCCGTTTCCAAGTTAAAACGGTTAATGGTTATTAATGATAATCAACCATGACTATAATATAACTTGGAAACAGTTAGATTCATCGAAAAACACCAAGAGACCTTTTTTGTAAAGCGTTCAATTTTGAACAAAATAAGACTATATAAAATTTTTCTCAATAGATCAGTACTCGAGATATATATAAAAATCGAAGTGTGCCACTAGAACATTTCCCATGTTATTCAAATCTGAAATAGAAAATCGCGATAAGCGACCTCTAATGACTAAAATTAAGAGCTCAGATTTTTCGAGGTTTCTTATTCGATCATAAAAAATATGTTTTTGAAAGGGTCTTTCGAAAAAACAACATGATCGATTTATTTGGCCCATCCTAATCTATAATAATAATAATAATAATAATGATAATAATCATAATAATAATCATAATAATAATAATGTTATATATAGGTATATAGAGACAGAATTAAAGAATATCATAGGTAGGTATAATAGTTTATAATAATATTAAAGATTTTTATAGATATACATGCAAATATTATTTAATCTGCTGCTCATGTTATTCGAGATTATCATGTATAGATAGGTATACCAGGGTAGGTATATAATATGTATATATAGGTATATAATACTGCATGACATTTTAGTTTAACAATTTAATTCAATAACTATATAATCGGCCCGTACGTATATAGGTATATGTATATATTGTATAAATAAATATATATCGTTGAGTTCAACGAAAGAGAAGCAGAAAATAAGAAAGAATGAAATTGAACGGAGAAAAAAAAAAAAAAAAAAAAAATTATAAATAATGACAAATAAATGAATAAATAAATAAATATATATTCAAAAAAAAAAAAAAAAAATGATAAATAAAAATTCTTCATTCTTTTTTTTTTTAGAGTAATAAGGTAAAAATAATGATGCTGAAATATTTTGACAACAAACAGCTTGTAACAAACACTCTCTCTCTCTCTATATATATATTATATATATATGTATGTCAATATATATTATATATTATAGAGATATATCTATTTATACATATATAAATGTATGTACTACGTGTATGTACTGTACATATATAATATGTATAGATAGATAGATAAATGGATAGATAGATAGATAGATAGATAGATAGATAGATATAGATTGGATACAGATAACTATATATTATTATAGGTATATAATAATTGTGCATCACACCAATATATAATCGCAGGTGCCCAAACGCGTGCATGATGATAAATGAAGAATGATAAGGAATCGAATAAAATGATGAAATTATAACGGAAGTGAAAGAAAAAAATAAAAATAAATAAATAAACATTGGAAAATATTGCAAAAAAAAAATATATATATATATATATATATGAGGCATTCCACGCCGAACCGACCTACGTCTGACCCTCACCATCGGCGATTTTTTTCATTTTTGAGTATTGCGTAGAGTATACGAAAAAAACATCTTTCACCAAGTTTTAGATTTTTTGGACCACGGGTTTGGTTCCCACTGCTCCCGAAAACCCAAAATTTCGACGAATAGATAGCCCGAATCGATTCGCTTCAAATTTTTATCATAAATTCTTTGTTGAAAAACAAAAATTTTGATACCAATATGAAAGTGGGCAAGCTTTTGGTTTGGAAGCTACAGACGAAACAAGTTATTGAATAAATTGGAAAAATCGAATTAAATATGAGGTATTCCATGCCAAGTAAACCAATCGTTGACCCTCACCTCTTCAAAAACTGACGCTGATTCTTCTGGTGATAAAAAAGTATAAAAAAATATTTCCTGAATTTTTTCAGAAATTTCGAATGACAGCCGATGGTCTATATGATTTTTTTTCTCTTTTTTTGGTTTTTTATGCATAACTCCCGTTCTTTTTCATCGATTTCCATGAGTAAAAAAAGAAAATTTTCGTTTTTTGGTCGACCCCCAGAATAAATTTTTTTCATATTTTTATTCTCGCTTTCTGATGCCTAAAACGTGAGAACTTCGGAAAAATAACAGAAAAATTGAGGTTTGACCACTTACGACGGTCTCGAATTTTTCGAAAAAAATTACAAACATTCCTACTCTCAAAACAATTTTTTTGAGCTGTGCCAAATCATGGGCAGAGCATTGGATTTAATTTATTTCGTGGTTTTCCTGTAAAATTTTTCTTATTCTCTATCGATGTTGTCATTGAATATTAAAATTTGAGCGCTAAAAATCTTCTAAAAATTATGAGTATAATTTGATGTTTTAATAACTTTTTCGAACATTCAATGTCAACATCGATAGAGAATGAGAAAAATTTTACAGAAGAACCACGAAATGAATTAGATCCAGTGCTCTACCCATGATTTGGCACAGCTCGAAAAAATTGTTCTGAGAGTAGGAATCTTTGTAATTTTTTTCAAAAAAATCGAGACCGTCATAAGTGGTCAAAACTCAATTTTTTCGTTATTTTTTCGAAGTTTTCACGTTTTAGACATCAGAAAGCGAGAATAAAAATATGAAAAAAATTTATTCTGAGGGTCAATCGAACAACGAAAATTTTTTATTTGTACTCATGGGAATCGATGAAAAAGAACAAGAGTTATGCATTAAAAACCAAAAAAAAGAGAAAAAAAATCATATAGACCATCGGCTGTCATCCGAAAATTCTGAAAAAATTCAGGAAATATTTTTTTATACTCCTTCATTATCAGAAAAATCGGCGTCAGTTTTTGAAGAGGTGAGGGTCAACGATTGGTTCACTTCGTATGGAATACCTCATATTTAATTCGATTTTTCTTATTTATTCAATAACTTGTTTCGCCTGTAGCTTCCAAACCAAAAGCTTGCCCACTTTCATATTGGTATCAAAATTTCTGTTTTTCAACAAAGAATTTATGATAAAGATTTGAAGCGAATCGATTCGGGCTATCTTTTCGTCGAAATTTTGGGTTTTCGGGAGCAGTAGGAATCAAACCCGTGGTCCCAAAAATCTAAAACTTGGTGAAAGATGTTTTTTTTTTGTATACTCTACGCAATACTCAAAAATGAAAAAAATCGCCGATGGTGAGGGTCAGACGTAGGTCGGTTCGGCGTGGAATGCCTCATATATATATATATATATATATATATATATATATATATATATATATATATATATATATATATATATATATATATATATATATATATATATATATATATATATATATATATATATATAATATATATGTGTACTGTATATATTTTTTTTTTTTCAAATTTAAAAAAAAAAAACAAAACAAACGATGAATTTCTGATTTTTTTAAGTATAATTAACGGAAAGGTAAATCAAAAACGAATAAAGCGTCGATATAAGATTTTCTTCTTTTTTTTTTTTTTTTTCTTCTCATTTTGCATATCAATGTGATCAGATAAGATATCGATAATAACGAAACGGAAAAGTGTAATTGCGGATGAAAACGAAAAAAAAAAAAAAAAATTAAACTTGTATAATATGTATTTTGTTTCTTATTCTTTTTATAGGATTTTCATTTAACGTTCGTTTTTATTTTCGATTTAAATACGAAATTTATTTTTCAATATATATATGTCTATTTAAAACGATTATGAAAACTGTGTAAAAAATTTTGAATTCGCTTTCTCGATTTTGACAATTAGGTAACTAATTGTTTCGAAGATTTTGAACGAAAAATAAGATTAATAAAAATACCTATACCTGCTATATATTATATATAAATACTTTTATAGGTAAATCCGGGACTCAATTAGCAGAGTACAATTTATATTATTCAATTCTTTTCTCTATTTTTTTTTTTCAACCAAATTATATATCGTGAATAATTTTTCGTATCAAAAATCTCGAAATACGTAAAATTCTGTATAATGATTAGTTAAATTTTGTTTTTTCATGTTTTTTTTTTTTCTTTTCTCTTTCCTCTCAAATTGGAATAAAAATAGTGCAGCTCCATGTGTATTTAAAGTACCCATAAAATTATCGTAACTTATTGTCTTGAAAAAAAAAATAAAAAAAATCAACAAAAAAAAAAATGCCTATATCTAGTTGGAAAAAAAAAAATATATATATATATATATATATGTATATATAGGTATATAAATACGTGAAAATAATTGTTGAAAAGTACCTGGGTGACGGGGTTCTCGCCAGGTCTATAGACAACGTTGTGAAGCGGTCGTTTTCTTCCAACGTAATTTACGCATACGAATTCCAATAGGCTCGCATAAATGAAGCACATGCACACACCGTCCCAGACGTTCATTGCGGTCAAATTTGAGACTACCGGAAGCGTGGACCGGAAGCCGTTCGAGGTTGTGAAAAAATTGAGCATCGTAGTCACTCCTGTGTACATGAAAAATAAAAAATACAAAAAATCGTCAATATTTGAAGAACATATTTTCTTTTTTTTTTTTTTTTTTTTTTTTGTAGCTGTTTCTTCCGAAACTAGAGAATCGAAAACTCGAAGATCAGTCGGTATCGTAAGAAATAATTTTTCAAAAAAAAAAAAAACAAAAAAAAAGAAATATCAAATGAATGAAAAAAAAAAAAAATTTCCTCAATTTTATATACGACCCTTGAATAAATATTTCAAGGTTGTAACTATATCATCTTGTGTTAGTCACGACCACTTCTTCGGGTCAGGGTCCTGCGTGGTAGCTCTTGTTATACCTATAACTTGATCTCGCGGCGTTTTAAGGGTGAATGTATATAGGTATAATAATCCGTACATATAAAAAAAATAATATCACGGTTTAGCCTGCAGAAGAGTAGGACGTAGGTATAAGGCAATACCGAAACCCGAAGCTCTCAGTCTCGAAAACTCGATGAATATAAGGAATGGGAGGGGGAGGGCTTTCGTGCTCTTTATCGCGTAAGTAAATCTCCTCGAAAGCTTGCCTCTTGCTTATTTATAATATATACATATACAGGCAGCTCTATATATATATACATACATATATATACCTTATTACTATTCGCTTGCGGATTATTATGCGCTGCAGAAATAATTTACTTATTATCATTCATTCGAGGAGGGAGTCGATAGAGATAAGGAGCTACTGGTACCCGATTGAACCCCCCCCCCCCCCCCTTCGCTATATAATAATACAGTCCTTTTGTCCACAATGGTATTAAATTAATAGTCATATACTATATGTATATATATATTTTATACCGATCAAATTTATTGACAAACGACGACCTAGTTCAACCCAATTTTTGTTATACAATTTATTACATATAACTGTATACATAATATATGTATATACATAAAAATTGATTTTTGAATAGCAAATTTTTGAGTGAAAAAAAATCAAATCAACTAAAAAATTTGATGTCGTATAATTTTGATTTTTTTTTGTTGTTTGTTTGTTTTTTATTCTATAATTTTTTTTTTTTTTTTTTTTTTTTTTTTTGAAAGGAAAGAAGAAGAAAAAAAATACAAAACACTTACCAATCATGACACGCGCTGGCACCGCGTTCCACTCTAACCAGAAAGTGATGAAAGAACTTGTGACCAAGATAATCCCGGGTATAAAGACTGTCGTGAAGTAGAAGGCTCGATCTCGTGTGAAGATCAGATCGACTTTCAGACAACTGTAATTACCTGTATTGCAATAATTGAGGAAATTAAACTTTTTTTTTTTTGCTTTTTGGCTTTTTGGCTTTAGTTTTCTTTCCTTGTCGTCAATCGACGAGGATTTTACGTCACCTTTTATATACGTGTATATATATGTATATACGTATAATTATTGATTAGATATTAGACGTATGTTATAATATGTCTAGGTCTTATTCTTCTTTTTCTTCGTCTTCTTTTTCCTCCTGTTCTTCTTCTTCTTCTTCTTCTTCTTCTTGTTTTTATTTTAGTTATTTTTTATAACTAATACAGTAGATATATATATAATTATATAATTATATAATGTATATATATATATATATATATATCATACTTATTTATTTTTATTTTTTAATAACTACAGCAAGCAAGCACCAACCTAATTATAACGATACAGTGAAACTGCAGTTGTGACAAAAAAAAAAAAAAAAAACAATTACATACGACTAAATAAATTTCGAATGAAAATTAAAAATTTGAAATATAAAATCAACGATAATTATTTCACCGTTACAATATAAATGGATTGTTTTTTTTTCTTCCAAAAATCTAAAACACACACAAGTCTTTCTGCTTGTATAGGTATATAATATGTTTAGATGTGAACTTGTGGATTGTATATATATATATATATATAGTAGCTGCAATTAATGAAATGTGAAAAAAAAAAATTACAAGATACTAAAAAAAAAAAAAAAAAATCACAAAATATATAAAAAAAAGAAAAAAAATGATCGCGAAATCGAATTTCTACTAATTGGGATGAATTTAGCTACGTATATATAATATGACGAGAAAAGGATAGGAAATTGAAGAATAATGGAGCATGGTATGAGGAGGCGTTGGTAAGCTTGGTCCTGTCTCTCATAGAATTTTCTTCGCTGTATGTTTCGGAACCGCGTGCGACAGAATCATCTCTCAATGATCTCACTTTCTTCTTCTTTTAGACGCGATAAAATATAGGGATGCGGGTAGAAGACGGTAAATTTTCGTTTTTCTTTTTATTTATTACTTTTTGTTGTTTTTGTATTTTTTTTTCTTTGTTTATTACTTTTTTTTTACCTTGTTCCTCAAACCTGCGCTGGCACAGCGAGCACTTAGAGTCCCCAAATTCATCGAACTCATCATCCTCGTAGTCCGGTATCAGCTGTCCGTCAGCTGCAACAGAACAGCTCCTATGTGCCTCCGACTCCCTAACGATCCACTCGAACTTGATTTTTTTTTTTTTTTTTTTTTTTATCTACTCTTTTATTTATTTCTTTATGTATGTATGTGTATTTTTTTTTTTTTTTTTTTTTGGAATTTTCACACATCATTTTTTTTTTTTTTTTTTTTTTTTTTTTCTTTTCTCATTTCATTTATTTATTTATTTTTGATTATTCAATATCAATCGCGTCTGTTCTATCTAGACCAAGCATACCAGCGCTTCACCGTGGTTGGATTATCGAACACGATTTATTTATTCGTTTATTTATTTTTTCTTTTTTTTTTTTTTTTTTTCTTTTCAAATTATTATTCAAATCCACGTGTATGTGTTTTTTCATTCATTTATAATGTAATTAGTATAATTCTCGTGTATCGGGTTGTTTTTCCGTTCCCCCGCGCGCAGGAAAGTATATACATAATATAGTTTGTTCCGTCATTTCTCCAAATTATTGATAGAAGAATTTTTTTTCTGAATCCGTTTAACAATCGAACCACGGCGAAACAAATAAAAGAAAATAATAATAATAATAATAATAATAATAATAATAATAATAATAATAATAATAATAATAATTAGTTGTAACAACAAAATGAACGAATAATAAAAAAAAAAATGAAACAAAAAAAAATAAAAAAATACTGTCAAATCAAAGATCGAGCCAATTGCCATAATTGAACCAAGATTACCAAGCACAGCCAAAGCTAGTCTATATAAAGATGAGAGAAAAAAAAAAATATATATATATATATATAATATAATATATATAAATAAATAAATATTTACTAAAAGGCATGTATCATAGGGAAAGCTGGTCCAATTTTTATAATCCATAGATCATAGATTTTTTTTTTTTTTTTTTTACCAATAATTTTGTTCGTCTTTTTTTTTTTTTTTATCCTTGTGAAAATCGGTTCTTTCATTTTTTTTCTCGATTCTCAATTTCCACGTTATAATTCAGCTGTACAAAATCGGATCAGCCTTTTTTTTTTTTTTTCGAGCAACGCGATACATATGTAGATATCTACAAACATATAGTATATATATATATATATATATATATATATATATATATATATATTTTTTTTTTTACACATAAATTATATAATATATATATATATATACCTAACGAAGATTATAATAGGTATGTAAATTAGTGTCGATGTTTATTGTGTATATATGTGTGTGTGTGTGTACTGTAAAATTAGTAAATATTACATAAATTTAATACATGGTATATTATAGGTATATTTAAACTATAATTTCAGAATTGCAGAATCGAGAAACACAAAAATTGTAAAAGAAAAAAACGACGATAGATAAGAATGTAAGAGAGAAAAAAACGAGAAAAAAAAAATAAAAATTATCGATACATATACCTTTATATACAACACGGTATATAATATGTATAGGAAAAACGGTCTCAAAGAGAGCAATTCGCGTTGTACCCCGAATTAAGTCTGGTTTCCGGAGCGGCTAGTTTAGTTTGGCTTATTGATCCGGGGCTACGTACAGTCCTTTGTAAAAATATTCAACTTAATACCGACGCGAAAAATTTTACGGTTTACAAACTTTTTTTTTTTTTTTTTTTTTTTTGAATTTAAAAGTTTTTTCTTTCGCTCAGATTTGTACGGTATAATTTTACGTAAACGTTCAAATGTTTGTTTGCGTGTGTATTTGCGTGTATACGATGCGTGTTTGTGAGAAAAAAAAAAAAGAAGAAGTTTCAAAGAGAACGAAAAAGAAAAACCTAAAAAAAAAAAAAAAAAAAAAAAAAAAAGACAAAAAACAAATGGAGAAAGGAAGAAAAGAGAGAAAAATAAGAAGTAGAAGAAGAAGTAGAAGAACGGTTAGGGAATGGGTCGGTTGAAAAAGAGAATAGGGGATGAAACGTATAGGAGAGAATGTGTATACCTATATAAGAAAATAAAAAGCTTTTTCTGCTTACCCCGCCAACTGGCTTTTATGGGACACGGTATGGTACGGTTCTGAATAAGATAGGCGTTCAGGGTTGTAAGGCTTGGGCTTTTGCGGAGTGTACCCTCGTCGTTTTTCCAAACGTAGGTGATCGCTGTTTGCTCGTACGAAACTGAAATTTCAATCGAATCAAATTCGAACCCCTACGAATAAAGAACAAAAAATAAAAAAAAAAAAAAAAACTGTAATAATTTTGGGTTTCATTACTTGTAAACTAAAATAACAGAGCGAGAGAGAGCGAGAGATTCTCAATTATTATAGAAAGTAGGATATGAAAAACGAATCCAAAAAGGTCAGAAAAAAAAAAAAAAAAATTAAAAAATATAAAAAATATTCAATGTAATGATCCCATTAGGCGTTTACTCGTGTAGGGATATCCGTGTAACAGGCTTAAAAAAAAAAAAAAAAAAAAAAAAACTCAATCTGAAACCTGAAGAAAGCTTTCGATTGCCTCTGATGCGGGGTATCTGTCGTGGTCTGAGCTAAATCCTGAATCGTAAGATATTAAGTTACACGATTTGTCTTTATGACTCGCTCTCGGCCCCGCTAAGTCAGGCGTGTGAATGTTGACACAAAAAAAAAAAAAAAAAAAAATAGAAACAAGGGAGGAAAGAGTCTAAATCGTCGGTGAAAAAAAAAATTTAGGGTATATAAAAGAAAACGTGCGAATTTATAGACGAGAAATGGAAATTTTTTCGTGCCCATTATCGATTCGCAGGTACAAAATCGTATAAATTTCCGTCTTTTTTTTTTTTTATTTTGACTCGCAATTTTTTTTTTTTTTTTTGATATTGAAAAAATTTCGTCTCTCTTTATGAAATCTCTGTACGTATCGAAAGAGTTTCGATTTGTTGAAACAATATCAAAATTCGTGATGAGAAATAGCAAAAAAAAAAAAAAAAAAAAAAAACAGATCAAAAAAGAAAATAGATTATCGTCGATATTCGTATACTCACTGCTTTCGATGGCGAATGAACACATCGGATCGTCGAAGGGAAATATGTTGAGCCTGCCCTGGCACGATAGTATGAGGTGTCGCCTGCAACAGTGTGGAAAAAAAAAAAAAAAAAACACGAAGAACGGAAAACGTTTAAAAAAAAAATGAACGAATCAAATATACCTGATACTAAAAATTATAGAGATAATTAACTTTAAATATCTGCAATACCATATCTTGGGTATATGATAATAATGAATGATTATTACCGCATCAAATAGTTCACAGTCCCGTTTCGATAAATACGCAGTGCGAAGTGCACGGGTATTAAAGGGTCCTTGAAGTCTCCGTGCATAATGAAGTACGTGTCTGGTAGCCATATATCGTTGTGATGGTGAATTGCATTCAGGAATTCGTAGCTAGAACGATTGCTGTAACGTAGACGTGGGTCGTACCATTGCTGCTGAAGAAGGAACTCGACCTCGTATTTCTGCGTAGTAATTAATTATTTATTTCTTTTTTTTTTTTTTTTTATAATAAAATACCAAAAAAATTATTACAAACGTTACAACGTATACGTCTGTGACTGATTTTTTTTTTTTTCCATTTTCACTTTTAGTTTTACACTTTTTTTTTTTTTTTTTTTTTTTTTGTTACCTTCACATCTTCAACTTCATTTTCCTCTCATTATTCTCGTTATATATATATATATATATATATATATATATATATATATATATATATATATATATATATATATATATATACCCTCGCTAAACCCAGCTCCACTAAATTATTGAACTTAATTAAAAAAGGCCCGTCCAGTTTTATTATATATACAGCGAGATTCAGCTGCTGCGCTCACATAATTATTCGCACGATATAATATAATATATAGACATTCGGAAATTTTATATTTCGCAAAGGGAGCAAAAGAAGAAGAAAAAAAAAAAAAAAAAAATTAGAGAGAGAGAGAGAAAGAATTAAAAAGAAAAAAAAAATGATAATGATAATGATAATAATAAAAAAAAAAGGCTCGTATGATTGATCTTCCGCGCGGAGAAAATATGTTTCGTGATATTTGTACGTACGATGTTATGTACGTATTATACAGAGACGTACTACATACAATTGGAGACACACCATTTCGACGGTGACTTTGATCGAGATTAAGTGCTCCCTACTTCCGGCGTGAATTTTGGTCTTCAGTACCACTCGACTTATACTCTACCCTACCCTACCCTACCCTACCCTACCCTACCCCACTCTACTCTACTCTACCCTATATACCCTTACCCTCTACTGACTCTCATTTCGTTCAAAGGAACACGCGAAAGGAATCTACGGTTGAATCTTGACCTCCCTTGATTCGCTCGTCAAAGAGAGCACCCTCCTGTTTTATATATATGTATATATACACGAATATGTAATACCTATGTACGTACGTACTATATATAGGTATTAGGTATAATAAAGAGAAGGCTTCTCTGAGCCGAGGAGTAGGTACTGAGTGGTTGCGAGCAACAATAACCCCCCCCCCTATCACTTCCCAAAAAACACCCCGATGTTAAAAATACGACGTGAAAAGAAACGGACCGAGAAGTGTTTGAAAAACGGTATTTAAAAAAAAAAAAAAAAAAAAAGATACGTATATTCGAATCTTGATTTTTTTTTTTTTTATTTAAATTAATTTCTTATTAGTTAAGAAAGAGAGTTGTTTGTTTTTTTTTATTACCAGGCTTGATTCGTCTGGTGAGGCTAGACTCAATAGTAGTACGCTGACATTGACGGTTAGAGTACCTAAAACATACGGAATAAATAAGGTTTTAAATTTTCCATTTTCCAATTTTTTTTTTTTTTTTTTTCCTTCGTTTTTTAGTCATCAATAATTGCACGATTTTTTTTACGATCGTACACGTTGAGTATAAAAGAAAGAAAAAAGGAAGAAAAAAAAAAAAAACGAATTTCAAAAATAATCCGAGCTTTATTTTTTCTTCGATTTAAAAAAAAAAAAAAAATATATTTATACGTTTGGTAGTTTTTCAATATTTTAACAACGGTGCATAAATATATTATATTCATGAATATTATGCATATATATATTTGTATATATGTATTATATACAAATAAATATATAGTATACGAGTCAACGTTTTATTGAATGCTGCAGAAACGGCCACGTGAACAATGTATTATAATGAATCATATTATAATTTGTTTAATGAATAATTCAATCACTTATTGTCGTCGCGAATGGCAACCCCCACCTCTACACCAACCACCACGTTAATGTTAATGTTAATATTATATTCGTTATTTTCTGTTTATACTATTATAAGCGTATACATATATAAAAATCGATTATCGAATTATAATCGATAATGTATTTCAAAGCAGTTGAATTATTCAATTCTGTGAGAGAACGATATGATTTGTTTTTTTTTTTTTTTTTTTTTCTCTTTTCGGATTATCCACAATCAGCATTTTTGTATAACTGACGTTAATAATTACCTTTGCCCACGTTTTACAACTTTGATTTTTTTTTTTTTTTTTTTTTTTAATTTTATTTTGCACGACTTGAAAAAACAGAATCAAAAAAATTAATGTGCGACTCGAAAACGTTGTGAAATTATTATTTATTATTAATTATAATAAATATATAATAGTTTAAAACTTGGGCCAGTGAAATTATATAACGTCCGAATCATCGATATTCGTTGCTGAAAAAAAAAAAAAAAAAAAAAAAAAACTATATAACACCTACTCGAATTATTATATATATATATAGCGATATAATATTTATAAGCTTCTTGCCATGCTGCGGTAGTATAACAAGTGCACTCATGCACAACAATCTGCGTACGACAAGGGTTAAAGTGAGTTTTGTTTCGTTTTTTTTTTTTTTTCAATTTTTTTTTTTTCCCCCGTATTTCTTTTTTTTTTTTTTTTTTTTTTGTAATTTCAGTTTTAATTATAAATTTAATTTTTTAATTTTTTCTAATTATACGTAGGATAAGAATATGGAAATTCTTTTCTCTAACCCTCCTCAACGTTCGCTAAATTTATATATATATATATATATATATATGTATAACACACACGTATATATAGATACACATACTTTGCCATTTATTTAACACCATGGTGCATTTCTACGCTAATAATAATAATAATAATAATAATAATAATAATAATAATAATAATAGCTACACGAATTTATAGGTATATATATATATATTTGTAATAGCTAGCCCAGCCCTAAATTGAATAAACCAAACAATAATAATTAATTTTGTATATATCTCGATCATTTTTAAAACAGCTGATCTAACCAAACTTTTATTCTACGTATGTATGTACATGTATCTATTAAACAGGTACACGCATCGTGTCATCAGTTTAGGGCTGTTTTTATTTTTCAGCGGGGGTGAGGGTAACGGAAAAAAAAAAACGAGTACAAAAAAAAAAATGAACAAATATAATTGATAGAAAAAAAAAAAAAATATATATATATATATATATATATATATATATATATATATATTTATATGACACATATTTTGGGGACAGATATATGTATGTCAGATTGAAAAAAAAAAAAAAGAAAATTTCTGATAATCGAATAATAATTTTCATATAATAATATATTGGCGGAAAAAAATTTTTTGTCGCGATTTCGAAAGAAAAAAAAATCATAAAATAAATAAATAAACAATATTGTTAGTTCACGTATATGTATAATATATAAAATAAAATCATAATAATAATCTAAAGTATTGATTTCTTATTAGTCGAATTTTGTTATTATATATCTACTATATATATATATATATTATATAGGTATAGATATGTACGAATAATGCCAATATAAAATTAAATATAGAACTTTTTTTTTTTTTTTTTTAATTTTTTTCTTTCTTTTTTCTCTTGTGTCTGCAGATAATGAGTGGTAAGTGGATGTCCGGATTTTGGTTAACTTAAGCGGCTTTACTGTCACGGTGACACGTGGTGAGAGATGTAAATATGCGGATTTAGCACGCCTCAGGACTAAAAATCAGAGAGAGATAGATTATACAAATAGAGAGAGAGAGAGACACAGAAAAAAAAAGAGAGAGTGTAGAGTAGTGAGAGATAGAGAGTGGAAGAAAGAGAGCGAGAGCGAGAGAGAGAAAGATCAAAGACGGTAAAGTTCTTTTTAGGCTTTGGGGAAAAATTTACACGTTAAAATAAGTCTTCCTTCTTGTTATTTAACGCGAATGACGACTACGTATGTACCTACGTACGTATGGGTAAGAAAAAAAAAAAAAAGAAAGAAAGAAAGAAGGAAAGAAAAATAAAAGAACGCAAAAAAGAATAATATATAATAATTATTTAGTTGTTATAAAACCGACCGGTATATAAGGCGAGTTTCGAAGGCAGTTTTCGTGAACTCTGAACTTTATAAACGTGAAAACCATGCCGTCGTTGTTGGTTTTTTTTTTTTTTTTTGCATTTTTATTTTGTTTTTTTTCGACGTTTATATATATATACATACATAGGCATTTTTATCAGACGTGTAAATGTATAGACGTACACGTTACATAGTATAGTATAGTATATATATATATATATATATATATATATATATATATATATATATATATATATATATATATATATATATATATATATATATATATATATATATATATATATATATATATATATATATATATATATATATATATATATATATATATATATATATATATATATATATATATATATATATATATATATATATATATATATATATATATATATATATATATATATATATATATATATATAGTATACCTATGTATATATAGTATACCTATGTATATACATTTTCATTTCCCTCAACGGGATAATAATACGTCCGACCTAACTCTGATATACTTCCCTTCGTACAACCTGGCGAGGTTCATATGTACATATATTATTTATATATTATATTCGCGTGAACATATTATATTATACTAGCCCGAAAGATAGAAAGAAAAATAATAATAATAATAACAGCGATATGTATATATTCATTATTTATATTTATGATAAAAATTTTGGATTTCTATTTGCAGTCCAATATCCGGAAAACTATATTATAGTCGAAATTCAAGATCGAAACTATTCTGTACCGACAAAACTCGACGAACCTTATCAGAAACGAATTTGAAATTTTGAACGATTTTAATGCACGATTCGAATTGTTTACGGGGGCACGAAAAAATTTCTATGATTTTCATGAAACGAACCGAAACAAACAAAAAATATGAAACAAAAAGAATTTGGTGGTTGAAAATTTTTGTATAGATACAATACAAAAAAAAAAAAAAAAAAAAAAAAAACAGAGTGGTTCGAAACGGGCTGTATACTGAAACAATTCGCATACGCGTTATTATTTTATTTTATTAACCGAAGTGATATAATATATTATATGCGATGATCGATAAATTTTTTGAAGAAAAATATTATATAGGTAAGAAATATATAGGAATATAGTACATAGAGGAGACGTCGGGGCAAAGTGAGCACCTTGGCTGAACATTCGAGACATTTTTGTTTCTTTCTCAGGAATATTTAATATTTGAATTATTGATCGGAAAATTTATTGAACTGGGTCCAAGGTCGAAATTTAAAAAGTTTCCGAACGGTCAAAATTAGGATTTACTTATTTAGACGATTTCGAATTTTCAGAAACGTTATAAAAATTCGGAATACATAATAAAATAGGGAAAGTTCGGAATGCAGACAGCTGAAAACTCCGAAAGTCCAAGAATCCGAAAATTTAATCGAGGGTCACGAGGCTCCATGCGGGAATTTTATATTCCGGAGTCTTGGCCTTTCGGATACTCCAGTCTTCGGAATTTTGAATTTCGAAAATGAATACTGTTTTTAAAAACCGTGAATCGCCAATATTAAAATTCTAAATTTTCGCCGTTTGGGATTTTTTCAAAATTCGAGACTCTAACCCCGGCCCAAAATTTTCTAGAACAAAATTTTTTTAAACAAAAATAAACAGCTTCAGCCTTGCCACGATCTCCCCTACGCATAGTAGAGTAGAGTATCGTACTGTGATAGAGAGATAAACAGAGGGCGAGAGAGAGCGAGATAATGCGTTGTGTAGTGGGTGGTTTCGGGGTTGACAAGAGGGTGAAACAGCTACATCTAACAAACACATCGCATGTCCCAGTCCCACATATCATATACGAGTCAAGTTGGTATAAGTGGGTAAAGTATAAGTAGGTAGGTGGGTAAGTAAGTAAGTAAGTAAGTGAGTGAGTGAGTGAGTGAGTGAGTGAGTATGCGAGTAAGTAAGTAAGTAAGTAAGTAAGTGTAAGGTATAATATATATATATGTATTGTGATCACACAATAAACACCGAATCCATCACACAGTGTGTGTTCGAACGTGTGAGACATTAATTATAATATAACAATAATTCTTCCACGAAAAATGAATATGTATATATATACATGCCAGGGGTTAAGAGTAAATACGAATTCTCCCATTTTAATCTCACACCTGATTTACCTCGAAGAATACTGATCGGATCAAGTATCGAGTATAGTGAAACTTTTAGGGTTCAAAGGAGGGAAGAAGTTGGCGTTATTAGATTTTTCAACTTTGTTTCTTTCTTTTTCTTTATTTTCTTAATTCTAAATCCATATATATTTAATTACTTAATTTTGTTCTACTTGCAAAAATCAAACGACCTTCGTATGAAACATTTTGCAATTATTCTCCAAGAATCTTTGCACGAAATTACGCACTTTTTTTTTCTCGTCTCTTGCAATTTTGTCTCCAAATTTTATAATTCAGAGGTGAAATGTTCTCAAAAAGTTCAAAAATCTCAGCTGAATATCGTGAAAAATTGATTTCTCAAGAAAAAAAAAAAAAAAAAAACAGCTGACCTTTCCTTGACCTCACCGGCACCTCCTGCACTGAAAAATCCAATAACGCCAACTTCTTTCCTCCTTTGAACCCTAAAAGTTTCACTATACGAAATACTCGATCCGGACAGTATTTTTCGAGATAAATCAGGTTCAAGTTTTTAAACGGGACACCGGGTATATCCGGTGAAAATTTCTCATCCTTTGGATAGCTTATAAAAATTCATTAAAAATTTATCCCATATAATTTCGAATTTACATCAATTTCTAATATTATTTTACTATATATATATTCAAAGAGAATCGTGGGCTACATTTTTCATTTAAATCTGCAAAACCGGAAAATCAATCGATACGCACGCCTGACTCGTCCCTAAGTACGTTCTATGAATTTTCAAATTGGGCACCGATCACATAGATCTATAATAATTATTAAACACAGTATCTTAACCCCGGCACAATATATTGCATTCCATCCGGAAATCGGGAGTTCAAAGATCACAAAGAATTTTTTTTTTTTTTTTCGTTTTTTTTTCTCATCCAAAATATATTTATTTATTTATTATTGCTATTAATAATATATATATATATATATATATATATATATATATATATATATATATATATATATATATATATATATATATATATATATACATATATATATATATACATATACATATATATATATATACATATATATAATATACATATATATATATATACATATATATATATATATATATATATATATATATATATATATATATATATATATATTATATATATATATATATATATAATATATATATATATATATATATATATATATATATATATATATATATATATATATATATATATATATATATATATATATATATTATATATATATATATATATATATATATATATATATACTATATATATATTATATATATATCGATAATCGA
>CATIVB010000033.1:0-12874 GCA_949628255.1 Macrophya alboannulata | reverse complement strand
TCCCGATCCTTGCTTGTACGGAGAGAGGCGCAAACCTCGTCCCGAAGATTCCATTGCTCTGTTGTGTCTTTCAGTTTCGGCTAAACGTTTTCGTGCATTTGACGCATCATTTACAGCTTTCGCTATACCCGCTGCACCGCCAGCCACACTCCCGGCGGCAGACAGACCAGCAAAAAGAGGTATTAAGAACGTTAATATCCCCCCTCGTTGAGACGGAGGTGTTATGATACGAGGTTTTTTTTTTTTTTTTTTTCTTCAACTTCTTGAGGTAATCGTTGGCAGCACGCGCCGCGTCGAGAACCTGTTTGGACATATGGTTGTTTACTTTACGTTTTGTTAAACCCATGCCGAAGCTGACTTTTGATTTCATGGCCGCCGCGACCGCCGCCGCCGCCGCCCGCTCGCCTAACGACGCGTCTTTAGCGAACACGCGGTTCAAGGCACTACGCGCTAGAACAGCGTCCGCGCGGTGTCTTTCACTTAATTCCTTTTCCCGCGAATAAACTATATCATGCTGCCGACAGGCTGCGTCCAACGGATTTATACCGCGATCACCGCGGTTCAAACGCGTTTCCAGCCGCGTTCCCGGTCCACAAAATTGGTATCCAGGAATATGAAGCTCCACAGGCAGCGAATTTATGAAACGATTTAGCAATCCTCGACCTCGATTAACCTTCATCAAACAGGTTTTGTCTGATGATTCCTGGGTGTGTAGAAGAGAAATACTGCAGATTCTCTCGTGTCAAGAAACGTTGTAACACTGAGTACAGGGTGATTTTAATCATCCTATAAATACTTCGATAATCTAGGATATCCAGTTAGTAAGCATGTGGTTTGTGAAACAGCCGGTCGCTATTAGGATTGTAAATCTAGATTGCAGAATGGACTCGAAAGCCCCCCGAAAGCAGGGATCGCTGCTACCCAACACAATACGATGTATAATATGCGGTCCGTCTAACTGTGAAAAAACGAATTTAATCATCAACCTTCTGGAAAGTCAGGAAAAAAAAATTTGAAAACGTTTATGTATTCTCAAAATCCATACATCAACCCAAGTACCAATATTTGGAAGAATTGCTGAATCACGTTGCTGGAGTTAATTATTATACGTATTCTAACACCAGCGAAGTCATCCCATTGAAGGTGGCGCAGGCAAACTCGGTCTTTATTTTTGACGATGTAGCCTGCAACAAGCAGGAAACCATTCGAGAATATTTCTCAGTCGGAAGACATTCGGGAGTAGACTGTTTTTATCTGTCTCAAACTTATGCTCGGATACCGAAACATTTGATTCGAGACAATGCTAATCTGATAATTCTATTTAAACAAGATCATCTGAATCTAAAACATATTTACAACGATCACGTAAACTCTGATATGACGTTTGACCAGTTTCTCAAATTATGTTCCCATTGTTGGAATTCTAAATATGGGTGTGTTGTGATAGACAAGGATAGCATTCTAGCAAATGGGAGGTATCGCAAAGGTTTCGACGAGTTTGCGATTCTATCTAATGATCAGTTGTCTGCAGAAAGGCTACGGATAACATCGTCATGACGAGTGAGCAAAGCCGTGACGTTAAAAAAATTAAACAAGAAATCGCTAGATCGAGCAAAGCTATTCGAAAAAAATACATTTCTCTGAAAACTGATCGTACGGAGACCGACGAACAATTGGAGCGAAGCTTTAAACCTATCGTAACACCTCTGAAGTCGTTGGTCGAACAGGCTGTCTCAACCAATTTGTCTTTGGAAAAGAAGCTAAAGGCCGAACCTAAACACGAGGCTGATGACGATCCTGAAGATTCAAATTTGCCAACGACCTCCACACCAAGCATCAAATCAAGTTATCGAAAACATAAGCAGGATGCCGACGATGAAGCAGTTTCACCGAAACGACCTCGTCCAGGCGAACAAGCCGTCAATGACACAGTTTTTTTGGATGATGCCTTTATTGGAGAGACTCCGCAACCTATCGATTCGACTATGGTTGAAGATTTTGTTAAAACGCCTGAAGGGCGGAACACAGTTGAGCAGTACCTGCAACAAAACTTTGGTCCGATCGTGAGCAAATATTTAAAAAAATTAGTAACCGATACAAAAGGAAAAATGGATATAGTTTACGGCGTTCGTAACGAGAACGGTGTTTGGATGCTTGGAGATTCTCCGTTTACTGTAGATGACGACAATATTGTCATAAAAGGGGTCAACTATAAAGGAACACCTGGACTATATGAGTTAATTTTCATGAATATTCCTAATCAGCGTATGTACGACGATAGAGACTTAGCGTCTTACCGAGATATTCTCTATAAAACTAAAGTGTACAAGCGAAATTTCTCAGCCGATGGGCAAGTGAAAGGTAGCAAGGGCTTCAAATATAAAGAGATCATCTCTAAGCTAGTTCCAACAGCTCCGTGAACTACTACAGGCTCTTTGGGCTCTGGTCTGATTCCTATTAATATGGAAGCAAACGATAACGGAGTCGATTATGTATAGGAACGATCCGAACGAGATAGTTGAACGTCTGGAATTGCTCGTCGCGTCGAAAGCTGCAGGTCATACCGGTCATGATAATGAGATTCTTTCCATTATCGAGGAGCTCCGGGAAGAGGACGTTATTAAATAACTTGCCTGCACATAGAGTCTGTCAGTATCAATATGCCCGTCGACAAATTCGGCAGACAGTTTACACCAACGTCGCAGACGAATAAGAATAAAAGTTTTGATAAACGTCGATCAAAACCTACGTCACCGCCACCAAGAGTAACAGCAGCGAGGCCGCGAGACTCGGTTACCCGACATACGATTAGAAAGTTGTGCCTCAGCCGTGAGAAAGATAATGATGATTTTGATGCTAAACAATACAAAATTATAAATCTTGCCGAGCCCGTAAACGATAACGATGCGGCGAATAAGCAGTACGTTGACATCAAAACAATGGAATTTATTCTTAAAACTGAAACTGCGGCAGCATCGGTGACTACTCTCTATGAGGTAGTCGTTGAGGTCTCTGCATCTCGAAATTCTTCGATCGTACATCCTCCCGTGATCCACTTGTCTGGCTCTGGCAGCTTCGCACTGTCCCACTTGAGTGAATGCTGAAACGTAAGCTCAATGTATATGAAACCGATTAAAACATTAGTCGCATCAAATTAAACTTACATTCTTCAAGTTGTTGAGCCCCCGTTGATTTTGAAACGGCGAGAGCCGTTACTAACAATGTAGATTGTATTATTCCAAGCCATGATTCCTCACTGAAGATCTGTCGAGACGTTGCGAATCTTTTATGCAAGCTGTCTTGGCTCGTGTCATGAAAATTTCTTGGCGCTTTATCACATTGTATAACAATTTAGTAGCCAAAATTATAGGCTATACATTTTTCGGCGCTACAATGCAGCATCTCGATCCTGACAAAGTAATAATAATTTGGCACTAAACTTTGGCAAAGAGATAATTTGGCACTAAACTTTGGCAAAGAGATAATTTGGCTGCTCAGGCCAATGTCACAAAATTAACCTTGTGCGGAATGTTTCGTCTCATTTTCGAAACATTTCTTGGCAAATTATTTGTTTGTATAAGAATTAACGATTATATATATATATATATAATTTCCTCATACGATCGCATCTCATCTCAGACACCGAAATAATTTTCTTGACTGCTCAGCTCAATGTCTAAAACTTCTTGATCGGCTGTTTGCGTCAATTTCCTTGCACGTGTTCACTGTAATGCCCCCAGGGCAGCGTGTCGGTGGAATTAGGTATTATGGATCTTTTATCGTCGCGAGCGTTGAGAGCTATTTTGTTCTGACAGATTGAATACACTTTGTGCAGTCTTGACTGAATACTCCGCTGTTCTCGGTGTGTTGTACTATAATTTTTTAAACAATCCAAATAATCGTTGAAGGTGATAGATTTTTTTACCACAGAATTTTTAACTCCTTTAGCCTTCTTTACTTCCATGTTAGACATGCGGAACGAATACATCTTCGATCTTAATCCGACAAATTCTAACATTATCTCTCCGCTACTTTCATCCTTCATCAATCCTGGAACCTTTTTGTTCTCTAATGGCATATCATATCTATTCTTAACCATATAATCGCTTGTATCAAATCTATGGATATCCAGTTTCATTGTAGAATAAATATCATCACATTTTATATGATACAATAAACTGTCCGTATCCGTGTACAACAGTTTGCAATTATTCTGAAATTTAGGTAACATGTATTCGTAATGAAATTCGTACAAACAAGTTTTTGATATATCTAATATGCACATTCCAACATAAATAGGTTTGTCTATGACAACCTTGAGTTTCTGCATCTCTATTGCTATAAAATTTGGATTAAAAATAGTTCTGCGATGAAAATTAGTCTTTGAAATCAGAGAATTTGCTCCGTATCGCCCATACCATTCTGTTACTAACTTTATGTCTACGCGTTTTCGTACATTTTCCATAGTCTTTTCGAATACCGAATTGTTCATCAATTTAAATAAATTTTTTTCGAAATCATTCTTTGCCTGGACTCTCAAGTGTGTGTTGAAATCAATATACGGTTTAAGCCAGGCTGATTGATCAAATTGTAGAACTTTATGAATTTTTGTAATCTTTACACCATGGTTTAAGGCCTGCTGTAAAATCAAATAATGTCCCACGTATCGTTCTTTCTTGTTGAAAGTTGTCATCAGTTTTGTGTGCTGCGATCCAATTGGTTTCTCTGAATTCGGGCAAAATGGTAGATCCTTGTGCAGATCGTGAATCTCTCTTGGGTATTCCAAATCAACTTCTAAAACGTATCCAATACTCGAATTTTCGGCTATAGTTTGCAGATGAAAATCTCCGAGATTGGGTACCCACCGAAAATTTTGTTGGGGTAGGTTCTTCGACATCGCCCAGCCGTATAGATTATTAACGTCGAAGTACATCAAATAGGTTTCGTCGACTGTATTATCGTAATCCTTTATATACCTATTGTTAGCTTTACCGTAACGATTGCAACACTGGCTAACACCTCCTCGAATCCCTCTTTCGATAAACATAACCATATCAATGTCAGTTAGTAGCTCGAGCTCGATCTTAGTTAATTTTAACATAGCATCCCATGCCAATCCGGGTATCGTGTAGTAATGCGTAGGATCTAAATTATAGTTCTGCAGACAGCTTCCGCGAAAATTTTCGAACACGTCCGCCAACAGCATAACATCGGTTTTTAAATACAGATCGCTATATTCTCCAAGTGTCTGTAAATTAAACTTGTTCCACACGTTTACAGCATGCAAATAGTCTTCATCTGGTATATCTGAATCTGTTAGCCGATTGTAAAAATGTTTTGCCTCGGGGAGTGACGTTTCACGCAATTTACTTTCATCCACGACGTAATCGTACGGAAAAACTCCCTTTCTAGCTAACAAGCTGAAATTCTCATCGTCAACGACACTAAACGCAGATCTTGTAATAAATAAATTTGTTTCTCCAAGATATTGAACTAAATTTGAAAGACTCGAGCTCATGAATCTGAACGAATCAACAAACCGCAACTGCATTCGTGTGCCGCTAACTCTCTTGGTGAAGGATATATATTTTTCTTTGTTTAAAGGAATCACGCTAACTCTACCGTCAAACTGGGAGGCAATTTGTTCTATTATAAAATGAGCGTCGTAAGATGTTAGGTTGTGAAAAATAATCGGAATTACATGATTTGAATAATATTTCAGATTACACTTCGAATGAGCTGGACCTCTGTATTTTCCCGTCAAATGACAATGATCTCGAACCTTCACATCCGACTCCTCGATACATTCTCCGCACATGTGACAAATTTGATCCTTCGTATACTTTTCCTTTTCTGTTTTGGTCATCGGAGTCATTGACACAGGATTGTCATACAATGAATTAATTTCATAAGACAGACGTTTCAACTTTTCGGCAAACCACTCAGCACACGAAGCACCTCTGTAATACTCGTATCGAGATAGAGACTGGTCGTACGCGCAATGTACATAATATCCTACACTGTAGGCTGTGTGTTTTTGATATGCGTTAGTTCGCTCACCTAGGTTAATATCTTCTACTGTTTCCAAATAACACTCAAAATCGGCATAGACTACAAACGGCACTAATTCTTTGCGAGAATAATTTTTAAACTTGAGCCATTTATCGTCAGACAAAGGAAGTTTAACAGCACACTCATTGATTTTCGAGCAATCTATGGTATGCTCCTTTAATTTTTTGTCGCTGTAAAAATGACCTAAACATCTGTCGCAAAGGTACATTTTATGTCGCACTACGATCTGACTGGAGATAAGTCTCGATAAACTCTTAATCCAACAAAAATGTGAATAGTCTCCCTTAGATATCATGAGCAGATTTATATGTTTAATCATTACATTGTCCGTTAAATAAATAGGTGCAACGATAAAATCTTTGTCTCCGGTTGTATACACGTTGATCGATATATTGTTTTGACTCTCAAACTTATTGATTTGATTTAACGTCATAGGAAACGAAATATTATTAACATCAAGTACAGTCTTATAATGTGGATAAGATCTCTGTAAGCTCACATTATTTGGTGCTGGATATAATGCCGATACAATTGCCCAAGCAAAACATGCGTCATCATCCGTTTCAATGTTTATAACAGCTTTTTTGTTCTTAATCTTGGTTGGGAGATCAATAAATCCGAATCCTCGTATCGGTTCACATTTGTTGATGTTTATGGTCATGTTTATGATACTACTTATAGCCCATCCGCTATCTCTTTCTTGAAATTCTTCCAATTGATGTAAAATGTTGTGAACGACTGATTCCTGATACCATTGGTCTAAGTCTGTAGCGAGTAAAATTTGTTTCGTTGGTGTATAAAAATATTTTATATCTACATTATCTTTAGCCGTAAATTCGCCTGACAGCACCAAATAAATTTTAACGCAGTAAAATTGTTTCTGAACATTTCGCAGACGAATGCAAATAGTTGATTTAACGTCGTCGAGAAATTGTCTGACATCAATGTGCGCAAAATTAGTAATTAAACCAGTTCGAATACGGCTGTCAAATGCCGATGCAACATCTTCCCAGATGTACGTTTTTGTCTTACGTGTCCTCTGGGTTATTCCTCTTCCTACCAAAATTTTATTTTTGATCACAGCTTTGTTGCTTTTCAATCTGCGTATTCGAGTGTCATAATTCTGTTTGGTTCCAGGAAAATTTGCACTTTGTAACTTAGAACGCAATAATTTCAGAACAGAATCACAGCTCTCCAAGTATTTTTCATTCAAATTCAGTTCTGTATGTTGTAATAGGAGTTTGAATTGCTCTTGGAGATTTTTTTCCATGCTTATTAATACACGCTCTTCCATACTGATACTATATTTTATGTATATTGCGACACTTAGCTCTTTCCACGGGTCTGACGTTAGAATTCTGAGTAAGATGTGCTATTATTCTAGGGTATATATACAAAACGATGCGTATGTGTGTATGTGTGAGGCGGTTGCTAGGCGAAACTGGAAATAAATAGGCTGTACTTGCAATTATTTTCACCTCGATACTATTTATCTAAAACGGGACGCATCGACGAGATTGCGTTGTAGGAAGCTGAGTAGCGGTCAATTATCTCAGTGTGGGGTGTAATCAAAGCCTGTCGAGACTTGTAGACATCTAGTATACCGTAAACATTTAGTATACCTTATTTTTTCGAATAAAAAAAATAACTGACTCTGATGCATCTGATAATTTATTAGGTTAAACCTGTTAGGGAGTGGGAAGTAATCAAGTCCTGTCGAGACACCGTCGATTAATTTTTTTCAGTAAAAAATAGCTGACGATGATGCAACTTATAATTGAATAGGTAAAACCTGTTAGGGAGAATGCTGGTTCAATGTTCTCAATTGCCCTCGATCATCTCAGAGGTGGGGGTAATTTACTGATGCAATTATCTTCATTTTTTGAATTATTAGATTTTTTTCCGGAAAACTGGTGCAATTATAGAATGTATGTGTGTGGGTGTGTCTGTGTGCACTAACATTCAATTATCAGATTTTTTCGATTTTTTCTGATGAAATGGTGTAATTATAGAATGTGTGTGTGTGTGTGTGTGTGTATCTGTGTGCACTAACACTAATCTACCTAAAACTCGCGGTGTTTCACTACTGCTCTGGCTGTTTCTGATATTGTCGAAATCTCTCGCATGCGAAGCACTCGGGTAACCGAACGGGCCAGGATGATCTTTGTTCGCCTCAGCACAAACGTCCTCCGCGGTAACATTTTGTCCGCGTTTCGTGCAGCGAAGACTTTGACTGCTTCCGAGCTCTCCGATGCGCTGCCGCACGTTGGCATCTATATTAACGAATACCTGGCTCCCGACGTTGCTAAGCTTCTCAAAACGGTTAAATCTGAGGCGAAGTCAAAAGGTTTTAAGTTTGCATGGGTCCGTGATGCGGTTATACGTGTGAAGAAGGATATCGACTCGATGCCAGTTATAATTCGGTCGGAACAGGACCTCGCGCTTGCCCTTAACAGTATTGCCAGCCCTGACAACGCAGTTGCCGGTCCCTCGCGTTCTTGAAGGCACCCTCGCGCCTCCTCCTCTTCCTCGGTCGGCCCGACTGCTGTGGCCTCGGGCGGTGGCGCGACTGTATTACCAGACTCCCATCTAAAAATTTGCCATCTCAATGCTCAATCTCTGCCCGCGCACATTGACGAATTCCGGGATTTCTTCATGTCGTCGTTCTACCATATCATAGCTGTATCCGAAACGTGGCTCTCGGATTTTATCCCCGATCACGCGGTCTCGCTTCCTAACTATCGCCTGGTAAGACGCGACCGGCTAGGTGTCCGCGGAGGTGGCGTCGGTATCTTCGTCCACTGCAGTCTGCGCTCTCGGGTAATTGCTACTTCTCACGATTTTTACTGTGCTAGACCAGAGTATCTCATCATTAAAGTTTCCCTAGCTAATGTCCACCCACTACTTCTGGCTGTCGTATACCGCCCTAGTAAAATCGGGTTCTTGCACGAATTTGAAGATACTCTTGTCGGTCTTATTCATGAGTATAGACATGTCGTGGTCACTGGTGACTTCAATGCAGATCTTTGCTCCCAGTCTTTTGACTCACTACACCTCAAGGAGTTCCGCTTTAGCCATAATCTTAGTCTAGTGTCCCTTAGCCCCACGCATCATACTGAGACATCTGATACGTGGCTGGATATTTTCGCGGTAGACCAGGCCTCTAAAGTTCTCACGCATGGACAATCCTGTGCGCCTTTTCTGTCCGGGCACGACATGATTTATATCGCCCATGCTCTGCGGGCCCCTCGTCCTGCCCGTAAAATATCTTCCTACCGGGACTTTTCCAACGTCGACCCTGACGCTTTTCTTCGTGACCTGGAGTGTGCCGACTGGTCCTGTGCTCTATCCGAGACCTCTACCCCGGATGAGAAAGTGGCGGCATTCACAGATCGACTAATGACAGTTGTTGATTCGCACGCTCCCGTTCGTACTCGCGTGATAAAGCGCCCACCTGCTCCTTGGCTGACGGCGCACATCAAACGTAGTATGGCTGATCGTGATGCTCTTTTTGGGCTCCATAAGCGCTCTCAACTTCGCTCTCACTATGTCGACTACAAAGCGGCGAGAAACCGTACCCAGGCCCTCGTTCGTTCGGCGAAGATCGCGTATTACTCTAGACTCTTCCCGACGCTTCGCGACTCTCGAGCTATCTGGTCGGTATTTCGCCGGCTCGGTCTGTGCAGATCGCCTGACAATACTCCAGACCTTTGCTTCTCTCTGAATGAGCTCAACCTGGCCTTCTTGTCAGCTCGTATACCTAGCCCGTTATCTCCCCTGGCAGATGCGTCTGTAGACACTCTCGACGTGCCTTTCGATTGCAGTAATTTCTTCTTTGCGCATATCACGCCTGATCTTCTTCTTAAACACCTCACTCAGCTCCGCAAAAAGGCAAAGGGGATCGATGGCATCTGTATCGACTACGTTCATCTGGGAACCCCGGTCCTACTTCCGATACTTGTGAACGTTTTTAACGCTTCTCTTACTTATGCGGTCTTTCCGGTCGCCTGGCACTCTCTCGTCCGGCCACTCGCTAAGACTAAGCTCCCGAAGTCTCCAGGTGATTTTAGGCCTATTTCTATCCTCTGCTGCCTATCCAAGCTCTTGGAGAAGATGGTGTTCTCTCAACTCTCCCACTTCCTTGCGTCTTCTAACCAACTAGACCCCTTCCAATCGGGCTTCCGTGAAGGCTTCAGTACCCATACTGCGCTTATCAAAGTCACGGATGACATCAGGGCTGGCGTTGATAAGGGGCTTGTTACGATTATAGTGCTTTTTGACTTTAGTAAAGCCTTTGACCTGGTCGATCATCGCCTTCTGCTCCGCAAACTCAAAAACTGTAATCTCTCTGGTTCTGCCCTGCGATGGTTCGACTCCTACCTTCGCGGCAGGAGTCAGTCCGTCCTAGGTCCTAATGGTACCACATCTTCCAGTCTGCCGGTTACTTCTGGGGTTCCCCAGGGCTCTGTACTCGGTCCCCTGCTTTTTTCCATCTTTGTCAAAGACTTGCCATCCGCCATCTCGCACTGTCGTTACATGATATACGCCGACGATCTACAGATTTACTATCATTGTTCTCCCCATAATCTTACTGCCGGTCTTCAACTCGTGTCCGAAGATGTTTCTGCAATTAGCCAGTGGGCCTCTGATAATCTTCTGCGTCTTAACCTCTCCAAAACGTGCGCGGCCATCATCGGTAGCTCCCCCTTTGTCCGCCGACTTGATTATGCCGACATCCCACCTATCGTGTGCGGATCTCACATTATTCCCTACGTCGACTCGTTTCGTAGTCTCGGAGTCATGTTTAATCGAACGCTGACGTGGAACGCGCAAGTGCTATCCATCTGCAATCGCATCTTCGCTACGCTGCATCAGCTGAAAGTCTGTAAGGAGCTTCTGTCCTTTCCTCTTAGAAAATGGCTTATAACTGCACTTGTGCTTCCTGTACTTGACTATTGCTGTGGTGTCCTCTGCGACCTGCCTGGGGTGCTCATTACTAAACTTCAACGGGCCCTTAACGCCTGTATTCGCTTTGTATATGACCTGAGGAGAGATGATCACATCACTCCATACCTCCAGCGTCTCGGATGGCTCACCGTTAGCGATCGCAGACGTTACTTCATGGGCTGCCTTTTATATTCCTTGCTTTCAACCTCTCAACCTGGTTATCTTCGTTCAAATTTTACATTCAAAGCTGATCTCGTACTCCGCACCACGCGCTTGTCCGAGCGGGAACTCTATGTTCCACCGTGCCGTACTTCCTCCTTCCGTAAAGCATTCTCGGTGGCCGTTTGCTATTTATGGAATTCTCTCCCGCCCGACATCCGGTCTGCCCCTACGCTGCCTAGCTTTAAAACAAGGCTTTATGCCCATCTCCTGCGTTCTACCGAGCCCCTTGCGATGTGTAAACTCTAGTAATGTTTTATCCGTCCTTGCGCATTGCACTAGTCTAACTCTAGGTTACTCTCAGGTTACTCTTATTTCTATTTCCTAGCTCTTACTCTTAAGTTTTTCCTGTACGTCTCCGTGTGGTTAGATGGCCTTCACCAATTTATTATATAGTCTGATTGCTGTTCCTGCTTTTCTGATTTTCTCGTACTTTGTTCCCTGCTTACTTCGCTTTACCGCCAAGGCCATCTGTCCACACCGCGACCTTCTTTGCTTCTCTGTTGTAATTGCCCTCTCTCTCTTTTTAGTCTTTCTTTTGTCTCTATGCCTATTTTTTGTTACTTTGCTTGAGTTGTGTTAAGTCTGTAGTTACCAAGCTGTAACCGCTACCTACCTTAGTCTAGTTTTTCTTAATTTCTAGCTCATCAGTCTTGGTAGCTTCTTCTGATTATTATTATTAATTTTTTATTTTTATTTTTCTCTTATGTCTTATTTTCTTTTCTTTTCTTGTGTTGCCTTATGGGTTATTCTTATCTTCCTACTATTATTACCTATCATTTTTACTTATTTTTAAGGCGCATCAATGACTACTCGTTATAATTACTAGTTATAATTTCTACTCTTATTCTATCTCTATGTATGTACTATATCTGTTATTTTACTGTCATCCCACGGGACGTTGCCCCTGGATGTGATACGTTCCCTCTCCCTCTCCCTCTCCCTCTCCCTCTCCCTCTCCCTCTCCCTCTCCCTCTCCCTCTCCCTCTCCCTCTCCCTCTCCCTCTCCCTCTCCCTCTCCCTCTCCCTCTCCCTCTCCCTCTCCCTCTCCCTCTCCCTCTCCCTCTCCCTCTCCCTCTCCCTCTCCCTCTCCCTCTCCCTCTCCCTCTCCCTCTCCCTCTCCCTCTCCCTCTCCCTCTCCCTCTCCCTCTCCCTCTCCCTCTCCCTCTCCCTCTCCCTCTCCCTCTCCCTCTCCCTCTCCCTCTCCCTCTCCCTCTCCCTCTCCCTCTCCCTCTCCCTCTCCCTCTCCCTCTCCCTCTCCCTCTCCCTCTCCCTCTCCCTCTCCCTCTCCCTCTCCCTCTCCCTCTCCCTCTCCCTCTCCCTCTCCCTCTCCCTCTCCCTCTCCCTCTCCCTCTCCCTCTCCCTCTCCCTCTCCCTCTCCCTCTCCCTCTCCCTCTCCCTCTCCCTCTCCCTCTCCCTCTCCCTCTCCCTCTCCCTCTCCCTCTCCCTCTCCCTCTCCCTCTCCCTCTCCCTCTCCCTCTCCCTCTCCCTCTCCCTCTCCCTCTCCCTCTCCCTCTCCCTCTCCCTCTCCCTCTCCCTCTCCCTCTCCCTCTCCCTCTCCCTCTCCCTCTCCCTCTCCCTCTCCCTCTCCCTCTCCCTCTCCCTCTCCCTCTCCCTCTCCCTCTCCCTCTCCCTC
>CATIVB010000032.1:0-30321 GCA_949628255.1 Macrophya alboannulata | reverse complement strand
AACAATAATTATATAGTACATATATGTATAATATAAAATCGTATTCCATATGATACATACAATTTTCAATACGTTATTGCTCTTAGCAAAAAAAAAAAAAAAAAAATAATGAATAAATAAATAATATAAATTTCAAAAAATAAAAAACAATCTTAAAATCTTCGCCGATTTTTTGCCAATTTTCTAAATTATTTGCAATTTTTTGTTGTTTTTCTTCTTCTTTTTCTTCTACTTTTCTTCTTTCTCCATTCTCTTTTCCCTCCTTTTTTATTTTTGTCTCCATCTAGACCAATAATTACTAAAATTACAAAAAAAAAAAAAGAAAAAAAAAGAAAACTATTAATTTACAAAATATCATGGGGGTAAAAAATTCTATCCCTTTCAGTATTATTATTATTATCATTATTTCTTCCTACTCTTTTCTCTCTCCATATAAATATATTTACATATATATATGTATATGTATATATAAATCGAAGAATTATATTTATTGCGCGTTAAAAATGCCGCGGCGGGGACAAGAAGGGGGTGTGTCTATAAGGTAGGAGAAGAAAAAACGAAAAGAAAAAAAAACAGGGGAAAAAAAAACAACCCACAGAAAGGTTGTGTCGTTGACCCAAACCTCGACGATATTGTGTACCACTTGAGAAGTTTTTTTTTTTTTTTTATTCTTATTTTTCGTTTTTTTTTTTTACGTTTTTCAAAGTCGACGTTGTATTTGTGGTGATATGATTGTGATGGTGGTAGTGGTGGTGGTGGTGGTTGCGAAGGTGGCGGTGGTGCTGGTGGTGGAGAACTTTGTTGGCAAGGAATATAAGAAGGACCTCCTCAGCCACACTCAGCCAGTCCTTGGCCCTCGCGGATCATTAACCAGAGTTATACGCAGAAAAAAATGGAATAAGGCGAAAAGAAGAGAAATGAAATGAAATGAAATGAAATATATGAAAGAGAGGAAAAATAATGGAAAAACAAAAAAAAACAAAAACAAAAAAAATTAGTAAAAAAAAAAACACAAAAAAAGAAAACGAAATTATCTGTGAATCGGCTAGAAGAAAGAAACAAAAAACCCAAAGAAAATATAAGAAAAAAAAAGAAGAAAAAAACTCGAAAAAGGAGAAAAAAGAACGAAACTAAAAAAATAATAATAATAGTAATGAAATCGCAAAAAAACATTCGCGCAAAAATCAGTACGTTTGACCCGAAAATTTTTCGAAATTGTTAATCAATTTTCTCACACACTTTCCACGGCTGTTTGTTTTTTTTTTAATTTTCATTTCTTCAATTCTTTTGATTGTGTTCTGTTTTTTTTCATCTTCAAAATACCCTCACAAAGAAATCTAAATCAAAATCAGAAACACAAAAATACCAAAGGAATGCGAAAATTTTCGAAATTTACACATTTTCGATGGTTTTTTTGTTTTGTCTTTTGTGTTTAGTCTTTTATTCCCCCCCCCCCCCCCCCCCTTTTATGGATTCCATTTATCAGATAACGTAGTAATTATCCATATATATCTACGAGAATAATTTAGGTATACATAATATATAATGTCGCCCATAAGTACCTATACCCATGTAGATAATAATTCGACGAAGGAATTATACGGACGAAGAAATCGTTTAGAAATTCAATGTTACTATTATACACATATGTATATATTTATGTATTATACATAAATTTTGTTATTTTTTTGTCTTTTTTTCCCCCCCATTCTTAACTGTTTCTTTAATTTTCTGTTTTTTCCTTTTTTCGAGTATATAAAGATAAACGGACTAAATGGTTTTAGACATTTGAAGACGGAGAGAAGAGACGAATATAATATATATTTTTATACATATAAACGATAATGATTTTTTCTTTTTTATTTTTTCAAAAAAATTCTCGTATATACTTATATTCTTACATAAATCTGTATATATACCCATATATCGTGTATGTATGTACTTATAGATACTTACCTAGTATGTAGAAAGGAAAAGGAGAATTATTATGGGTCTTAACGACAGATTTCACTTTGTTAAGATTGATACGTTACTACCACGTGTATTGATATGTATGTAAGTGTGTTGCTACTGCAGAACGTAACCACGTACTAACTATGCTACTATTACTACTATACTATACTAGTAGCTGATACTACCTAATACTACTTAATACTATACACCTAATATACCATATACTGGTTCGGTTCGGTTACTTAGATATACTCAACGGAGCGTGGAACAACCCATGGAATTATAAATGTAATACCTATGCATGTATACCTATATCTATACCTATTCCTACCTATGTACGCAGTAGGAATAATTATTGGCCAATAATATCACCATTACTAACAATTATTACGTCTTACCTCACGTTAGTATACATACATTCGTATAGATCGTAAAAAATCGCGTAACAAGTAATTGGAACCATGCACTTTGAAAAAAGACTTTTTTTTTCAAGTAATTTTGACCTATATTATTCGTGTACTTGCTTGATAGTATTTCTGGTAGTTATGTGGGCTTGTAAATAGTACAGAGAAATACTTAGGACGGAATAGAAAAAAGGATCGTTGAAAAACTGTAGCTGGTTTTTAAAGATACTAAAAATACTGAAATTAAAACTAACTTGTAGTCAGTTTTTTGATGATATCTCGGTAACCGTCAACGATATCGATTTGAAGATTCAGACCAAAAATGAAGCCTATTAAATTTTCTACGAAAAAGGTGAAATACATTTTTCCTGTATCTCAATTGGTTTCGCTGTATTTCGAGGCTGAACATTCATCAAGAAACTAAAATTTTATTCAGAGTTTTGAATAAGGCTGATAATTAGTTTCAAGTCCTGGGTTAAAACACAGCGAAACTAATCAAGATACGGCAAAAGTGTATTGAACCTTTTTCATAGAACATTTTATAAGCTGCATTTTTTATAACCTCCTTGAACTCGATATAACGAACGCCTTCCAAGATATCAGCGAAGAACTATTTTGGGACACTTTATTTCCACCGTAAGCTTTCGATTTTCGACTACCGATCTACATTCTTCCCATAGTGGATAGTGTTTCCGGTATTTACATGGGTTTCTAAATACCGTTCACACGTCCAGATCTCTCTTCTGTTAATTCCCATAAAATTTCATCTGAATATCCACTCCGTCATTAATATACGTTGTGCATTAGTCACCAGACCGTTTACCTACCTGACGTAAAAAAAAAAAAAAAAAAAATCGATCGACTACGAGGTACTCACTTACATCCACTAAATTTTTTCCGTCGAGTGTTAACTGTCTGGGTCTGGTCTGCACAGTCAGTCCACTTCACTCAACCGCCGTTACAAGTGCAAGGTTTGAGACGCTTTGTTGTCACCCAGCAATCACCGCTTGATCTCTTTCAGATCTACTGAGAATTTTCGAGGTGCGTAACAAACTGCGTATATATAAAAGATCCCGGAGACCCTCCCTCAATGAATTTTTAACCCCTTTTCATCGAAATCGAGGCGAACAAAAAATTCGCGTACAATATTCCGCTGATGATATTTCATGGAATACACCGTTCCAATCAGTTCAAAAGAAGTTTTAACCTTTTCCAAAGCAAAGATCCGAAAGCTGAAGACATCACACCGAATGATAATTTTTCTGCGAAATTGGAATCGACGAGAATCTTGAAGAGAAGACTGAATCTGAGAAAGTAGAGGATTGGCTGATGATGAAAATAGGAGAAGCCAATACTCTCGCAACATCCGGAGAGGGAAGCCCTTGGGCCAGTGTATCAATTTCGTTGGTATACGGAGCTAAGGACTTTTGGAAAGATCGAAAATTAAGGAGCCGGGTTTATTTAGACGGAGATAGAGGACAAAGAGAGCTGGTGAACTCGACGAGAGAAAGATGGCCGGGGATATAGCCGGCCTTAGAATAGGAGTTGGACAAAGACAGGAACGTTTACTGGCGTCACGCTGTCGGACACACCGGTTTCACCTTGTCCTCCAGTAAGTCCGTAGGGCCCAGGGCGACAGATAAGAGTTGCACGCATATCCATAGTCCACGGGTGTACCCACACAGATAAATCCGTGCATCACGCTCGCGCGTGTATTTAGGGAGTCCGGAAAGCGTCCAGGCTCACGTTTTTTAAACCCCTGAAGAATTGGAACGGGATTTTCTCTTAATTCCACAGGAATCCTTTGAGACTGGTTTCCACACATCGACACACCGTGTACCGGATCAGTCATTGTATGGGTCTAATTTATCGGTCCATGTATGGATAATTAGCTATGAACAATGCCCCTTTATCTGTACCAACTCATCCTCTTCAACCTGCTACGTTTGTCTGTTCTGGTTCTAAATTGGCGAGGATAATACACCTTGATCAATGCTCTCTGCGATTCGGGTGGGGAGGGGGATCGGTGGAGGTTGAATTACAGTCTGGAGTTAGCATCGATCAATTATTTGAGAGGAGACACTCTTGAATTTTCTCTTTTTTTGATTCTTAATGATAACTGAAAACGGGTTCAAACTTCCGGAACGGACCTTAGATCGGTTCTCCATCTTTTACTGAACTTTTTATAAATTTTTGTTCGCAACCGTTCGACGATCAGGGTTGCAAATAATTTGAAGAATTATTTTTCGGATGATCCTGATCTCAGAATCGATATTAATGATGGTGGGTTCCCGTCTCGAATGAAAAGTAACGCGTATAGCCTTTCTTCTTAGTTGGAAAACGTTCCTCGCAGCTTCTCCTATCCTCAACAGTGCCCCCCCGAAGGCGTATAATTTTCTCGGTGTTTTTATTGCAGGGTAACTTGTCTTCAGGTGAGCTGGTCCGGTCGCGAGGTGAAGAGAGAAGAGAGAAAAATAGAAAAGATGTAACAGATGAAGAGAGCTGAGAGAGAGAAAAGGGCGATCTTACAGATAGCGGGGAAAGGGGGGAAGGATAGGAGAGAGAGAAAGAAGCCAGTCAGTCCGGTGTGTTGTGTTGTGGCTCCAGTGGAACCAAGGCAAGAGAAGACAAGCCAAGGCAAGGCAGAGTGAAGTGAAGTGAGGGAAAAAGCAAGGCAAGCCAAGGTAGAGGATCCAGCGTATCGAGGTACCTACCTACCTACCTACCAAGCCGCAACCCGAAGCTGGCACGAGAGTACTACAGGCACAGCTAACGCGCAGTAGCTGGTTTCTGTCCCCCTTCGAGAAACCCCCTTGTGATCCACCTCCACCTCCACCTCCTTCACCGTCTCACCGTACGCCTCTTTCTCCTTGGCCTCCTCGTCCTCGTCCTCATCATCGAGGCACACCGCCCGAGCCCAGCGCAGCGCAGCGCAGCGCAGCTCAGCCGGGCAAAACACGGCGTGGTTCCCTGGGTGGACCTTTTTCTACGCAAGGATTTTGACCCCCGCTTTTAAACATCAGGATGCACAGAGGAGTTTGTGCGATTCTAAAATAACTGTTAAGGGAACTGAGACTCCGTTTCTATATGGTTGGAAGTATCCGGAGTTTTTCTATGCGACGAAAAAATCACTTTTGCAAATATTTTTTGTCTGATTTTGGATCTTCGGTGTCCGAAAAGACTGGACTAAGGTTTTTCCAAAAAAAACTGCCGAATGAAAAACAGAAATTCCAAATTTGGAGGATTTTATTTCACTTCTTGTTAAGTTTGAAACTTTGGGGTTCTTGATGGGATCAGAAATTTGGAATTACATTTGGAGACCAGAAGTTTGGAAAAAGGTGACCACAGATTGATCAAAAGTTGGGAGCCAAAGAATCGTTCGACGATGAGAAGTAAAAAGAGAGAAAAAAAATAATCAGGAAGCGGGAGAAGTAAAGAAAAAGAATGAAATGATGTATGTAATACATGAGTATAATAGTACTATATGTATGTACGTGAGTACATACATCGATGAATAATAATTAGGTAATTGGATTGGAACACCTGTGCAGTATGCAACGGAGTTTGATGACGTGTACCCTGATCTATACATACGTGTATATAAATATATGTACCTACCAGCCATGTATATACATGTGTTTCCATTTCATTAGAGTATAAAATAAATATATATATAGGTCTTATATATGTATAGAAAAAAGTAAAAAAAAAAAAAGGGGGAAAATGGATACGATTTTTGTTACTGATTTATTGATCATATATCTTTATACCTGGAACAGTACGATTTGATATTGCACGTTATATTCTATAGGTAGATGTATATATAGGGCATTCCATGCCAATTTGTCCAGATTCCACTATTTTTTTATTACAAAAAAAAAATACGATAACGTGTAGTACCAAAAATTAAATTTCACCTTCTGAAAGATTGGAACAAGTTTTTTTTTCCAGAGATTTGAAAATATTGCCAATCTTATTTTTCTTTACATTTTTGGAATGTCGTGAACGTAAATTTTCGTTGATAAAAAAATTTTTGAAGTATTGATAAAACAAAAAAAAAATAGAACGAAGAATGCGTTTTCATCGTTGGGTAAAAAAAAAAGAATCTTAAAATGATGGTTGTGAATAAAAAAAAAATTTTTTGCGAATTTTAAAACAAGGTTCTAATATTCCTGACTCATGAAACAAAATCGAAAAAAAAAAAAACCGGTCAGTGTAAAACTTTGTCAAGTTGGCACGAAATGCCCCATATGTATTTGTATATTCTGAACAAATTCAGGGCAGCAACAATCTTCCGTATATATCAGAGGTTGGGTGTATATATAGTAGATATAGGTATATACATATGTACAGGAGATATAGGATATATAGTCGATTAGAACGAACGAATGTCTATAGAGAAAGAGACGGAGTATGCGCAAACCGAAGAAGAAGAAGAAGCAGAAGAAGAAGAAGAAGAAGAAGCCGAAGAAGAAGAAGAAGTAGAAGAAGACGAAGGGGCCCCTGCCTTAGCCGCAGCAGTAAAACAAGTTCTGTAGAACCGGTTTCGTTTTATCTTATTTGCTAACTTTTTAGTCTTTTTCTTATATTCCTCTTATTTTTAGTCTTTTTCTGTCTTTTTTTTCCCCTTTTTTTTGTAACCATTTTTTTAATTTTTTTTTTGTTTTGCTCTTTCTTCGTCTTCTTCTTCTTCTCTTGAGCTCCTCGGGTTAGAGATCGGTTATATTTATACCCAACTCTCACTTGTCGTGTGGCTATACCCATACCTACTCCTGAAAGAAACCGAATTTAATATCGGAGACGAAGAGGAGAAGACGAAGAGAAGAGAGAAGAGGTTGAAGAGACACACGCGCGACCCTCATCTTACTCTTTTTTGCTCTAGAACCTCACCTGCTCTCTCTATCGTACGTGAGCGTTCATACGACGACTCTACCCGATTCCCTATATTCACGAGATTTCGAAAAGTCGATATATTTTCATCAGCAAAATCTTCGTGTATGAAAAGGCCAGGTTTTTTTTCCTTTCCTATTCAATTCCGGGACTAAAAACCGTCGAAATATTGTCCAATCCGATCATCGAGGCTCACCTTCTTCGAGGTCATCGGGTCCCGCTAAAACGGATGTGGAACATTCTTCATCAACTCGCCTCCCCGCCGTTCCGCCAAATTTTCAATGGCCAGGTCTGCACCTACCAGGCTGAAGAGAATCCGACTTTGATGTTGAAAGAACGGTTTCAAAAAACCGGACTCGGACATCCGAGGACACTCTTCAGGGTACAAAATCCGAGAAAGGTAGATGAAGAGGTTCTAAATCCTTCCGAAAATCGTGTTTCTGACAAAAGTAACCCAAAAATTTGTTCAGATACGGATCCGTATTTGGATCAAGGATGTGCACTTGGACTTCGTCGTAGACGATGACAGTGACGATGATTCCTGCGACGTTTTTATTAATAAATAACGAACGGTTTTGTACAGCCGAAGCCTTGATCGCAGAGCTAGGCTTTGTTCTTATAACCGTAATGGTCATGTGTAATAGCCGAGTCTGGTGGTAGTAGGATATATACGAGTATAGGTATAATAGTACAGTGAGAATTACAAACCGAGTTTGAAAAGCGAGTTTAAACGCAATACGGGGCATTAGCTGCTGCAGTGTATATACACAGAGTACAAGCGGAATTGCAGTGAGATCATTGCTTCGAATAATGGAACGAGTGATTTTATGCTACCTACCTACCTACCTACCCCTTACGTTACAACAACCTCGTATAACATTACGCAATTCTCAGCTCTATCTGTCTATCTATCTATCTACTTATACAACAAACTACACGTACATACGCTGTACAGAAATTTTTCTTTTTCCCCAAGTAACGTCGTAGTACAACTGGCCTTGGTAATAAAATTACCTCAGGCCTATAGCCAGTTCAGTTCCTGATTATGAATGCAAAAAATTTTCACCTCGTTCAAAGGCTTCTGACGGAAGATTACATTTTTTTTTTTTTTTACCTGCAGAGATTAGTATTCTTGAAAATTTCCTGAAATCTCGATCAGGGATGAGATCCACTGGGTTTTTAACTCCGCACACTCTACGTGACTCATCAGACCCTCACCAAGCCTCACTCACTCTCTGTCCGGTCGCAACTTCCCGAGTGTCTTATACCAGTTTTGCGAAATAGCGATTAAAAAAATTTTGACTTAGTGGGAAAAAATGAACCTCCGATTATGGGGTTGATTTGTTACATGAACGGCTCTCTTTCGGAGCCAACATGTGCATGGTTAAGGATTTGGAGGACCGTGAGTCCCTTGGCAGGACTCGCCAGTTCGCGACCCAGTTAGAGGCTTATACCTAGAAAAGAGAGAGGGAAATATATATGGGGAAAGGGTCTGGAGGGAAAAGGGACTCGACCCCTAAAGTCTGACCTCTTCTTCCTCCGCCTACTCCGAAAACCCCTTGGGACTGGAGGAGGAAAGGTCCCTCGCCTCGGAAAGAGCGAGACGAGACCGTTCTCGTTTGCACATCTCTCTAGGCCATGGAGAGATCGTGTTATGGTATACATACACACCTACCTGCTGCGAACCTGACCTGATCTGCTTGGCTTAGGCTTAGACGGGCCAGACCTCAGCCCTTAGCTCAGAACTTAGAACACAACCGTGTCTGCAGTGTTTGGGCACATGTACATAATACGAACATGACTGTGTAGGTTTTGGATGTGAATATGTGTTGCGTGTAGAGGCTTCCAGGGGATACAATGTTTGCTTCTGTAATTAGCCACTGTGTACATCTCTCTGATGCACATATATATATGCATACCATGTCTGTATGTATGTATTTACATGTAATTTGTAGATGGATGGATACACAGATCCACACGTATATACGTATTTATTCATCTATGTATTGTTCTGTACATAAGATTCTACTCTGTATACATACGTGTACACCTCTGAATCCGTGATGCAACTGCCAATACAGTCAAGTCTACTGATTGATAGAGAGATTAGCTGTGGATAGTCCATGTACTTGATATCGGTATTTGTCGTCGAATAACGAATACTGGTCACGTTGGTTTCTTCGATGTCAAGAAGTTTCTTTTCGAGAGGGTTAAGACGAACGGATTTTCACATATTCTTAGTTTGGATAAACTTTTCAGCGAATTTTGTCGATGAAATTGACGAAATAAATGAGGAAACTTGAAGAAATCAGTCAAATTGTCAAGAAACTTGAAGGAACGAGTGAATTCCTGATGAACTTTAAGAGGACCAGTGAATTCCTGACGAGTCTTGAGAAGAATCAATGAATTGCTCAAGGATCTTGAAGGAGTTGGTGAAATCCAAGATCGAACTTTTAAGGAATCAGTGAAATCGTAATGAAGAAAGTTGAAGGAGTTGAAGGAGAATTTCTGATAAGATTTGCAGAAACCAGTGAAATCTTGAACAGTTTTGAAAAGAGTCAGAGAATTGATCAAGAATTTTAAATGAGTAAGTAAAATCCAACATCGAACTTCGAAATTATCAGTAAAATCGTGAAGAAACTTCATAGAAATCAGTCAAATGGTGAAGGAAGTTGAAGGGACGAGTGAATTCCTGATGATATTCAAAGGGAACAGTGAAATCCCGATCGGTTCCGAAAGAAAGCAATCGAGTGGCCAAGGATTTCGAAGGAGTTGGCGGAATTCGAGATGAAGATTCAAGGGAATCAGCCAAATCCTGATAAAAAAATTTAGAACTGAACAAGATGTTGAGTCACGTTGATATTGGATCCTTACCGTACTTAGAGTGAGTAATTGGAAGAACGTGAGACATTCGCACCTGATAATAATTGAAGATATAATTGTCGAGAGTTGTCATATTGTAAGTATGCAACATAAAACGATGTGATGCGATGTGATGAAGTCCTCAGTGCCTCGAGTCTCGACTTCCGTGAGAACGAACTCCATAATGAACAAATAACCGTGATCATTATACTTGTAAGCAATGAATAGTTGGATGAAGAAACCGCGGTGTATGTATGACGTACGTTCGAGATCCTGGATTCGTTGACTCCTTGTTACGAACAGGAGAATTGTTTAAATACGGTTACCCAGACCTCTTACGATTTAGTAAGCAGTTTGCAACATCGTCCTCCTCCTCCTCCTCGTCGTCGTTGTATACTACCATAAGAGTAAACTACTACTGGATTACCTACCTGGCCTACCTCGCTACCGGGGATTATTATTCACGCCGATTAATCCCCAACAAGAAATTGACCATAAGCTTTTCCGTCACGCTGTCGCATCTCCACGCCGTTTATCGTGCTTAAAATATATCATTTTCATTTTTGGTTGATTTTTTTTTTGGGACTCAGTATTAAGAAGCAAATGAAGAAAAAAAAATAAGAAGAAGAAACGGTGAACCGCTGTGTTGTCGCCTACAGTTTTTTTTTTTTTCTTCAAATAATTATTTCTTGTGGTATTTTTGTTTTTTCCTGCTCCTTCATGGCTCATGTGGTCTCGTGCTCTTTGGCACGAGACAACCCCCATAATAAACTGACAAGGGTTTCTCTCTCTCTCTCTCTTCTTTCCTCTCTTCGTCGTTTTTTTTTTCCGTCGAGTTTCTTTTTAAACTTTTCTTGAAACTTTATTTTTTTGTTTTTTTCTACCACACTGCACGTACGTATACACATAGAGGGTTTTCGGTTCAAAGTACACACCATCACCGTCATCACCCATAACCAAAAACCCAGTTGTACCAGTAATTTATTTTCTTTAGCACCCAAGACACGTGTTGCGAGTCAGTCCGACCAACACGTGGTCATGCTTACGTTTCGGGTCGCGTGTGGCGCGCATGGCCTGCAAACGTACACGTGCGCGTTTACGGTATGGTGTGGTATGGCACGGTGGACACATCGCACACTTAGAGACATAAATAAGTCGATACTACGACTACAAGGACCATATTTCATTTTTCGACTCCTGGATCATAATCCATAAACAATTTTCCCGCATCGAAAAGCACCGTTCCATGTTCCCTGATGTTAATTCATCAAGGCCAAGGTCGTCGAGTGTAACGAAAGCTGTGTTATCACTTGTCGAAAGGTTTCTGAAACAGGTGACGTTGTTATCCGGTTTATCTGGAATAGTTTTGAATATACTTTGAATCGATTTAACTCCAAATATGGTAAGGTAACGTCCGAAAGCGTGTAGAAGAATGACTTCGAAATGTCAAGACCTGTGACCAGAATCTAAAAATCCACGAAGTTGAGTAAAACCGTACCGTTTATCTCAACTCGGTGGTATAATGGTACTTTAAAAACTGTATCTGCATAATGTGGATTGATTTTAGAATGAGAATTGTAGTATAGGACCGTTGTTCGAGCGGGTTTTATGGTCTGGCGAGGTCTCTAACCCCTTGGAGAAAAATAAAGATTAAAAGGTTCAAGGAAGGTAAGGAGAGGAGCGGAGGGGAGGGGAGGGAGAACGGGGAACGGTAAGGGGAAAGGGGGGTTTAGTTTAAAAAACACAGTCAGCGAGGGTCTTGTGTGGGCAGACTGCAGCAGCAGTTCAGGTTAGTCAACAGGTGGCTAACCTGCCGGGGTAACCGAAGGGAGAGAACCCAACGAAACCCACACAAACAATACAAAACCGTCGAATGGTGCACAAATACTCCGGGGTCCCTATGTACCTACCGAACAACCATCTCCCCTCTCTCTCTCTCTCTTTTTCTCGGTTAAGGTTATAACTTAGGGAGTCGTCTGGGACTGCCTTCCTCTCTAAGGCAGGTCCTATATCTCCGCACAAACACATACAAATATCGTATTCTTAGTAAGGCCCCCCGCCTCCCATCCCCCATCTCAATACTAACTCGTTTAGAGGAAAAGGGGGACCGAAACGAAGAACGACGATACGGCCTGATGCTGCTGTTGCTGCTGCTGCTGCTGCTGCCGATGCTGCTGCAGGGGACTCTTTGCACGTGTTCGTGATCGTAGTGACGTACCTCAACGGTTCTCAATATAACAGACCATTAACTACCATGAGTTATCGCCATGGAATCATTCCTCGATTTACTGCTCACCAAGACTCGGTAGAATAAGGGGGAAGAGGAAACACTGCGGCAAGATGTTCTCCGGGTCTAGTGTGCATTTGCACAAGTAAATTTACCACCGATCTGGGTAAGTGACAATGACGATGATCGTTCATCGCGAATACTGGTCCCAATGGGGTATCGGGATTTAGTCGAATGAGAACCTCTCATCTGCCGTGAGGCATAGTCCGTGACTCATCAGGCCCCCAATATTCCGTCTTGCGTACAGGAGCTGTGCCCGAGAAAACGAAGTAATAAACCGATCGTATGATCGTCCGATGATGCGGAGTGAGCTAGTGGGACGGGGCTATGGTCCGATCGATTCGAAGTCTGTGAAACGATATTTGAATTTATGATATTTAGATACCGGGAGACGAGTGTCCGGTTTATCGGTTTCAATTTGAGGTCTAATGCTTCCGATTTTGGCGATCAGGAGACTGCAGGGTATAAAGGGTAGATATGCCATTTGATGGTGTCTATATGAACATCATGAGCATTTATAATATCCCAAACACGTTTATAACGTCAAAGGGATCCCTGGGTTAGCACCCCATGAGGTACACCTGCGAGATTCCCATAGACTGTGGGGACCCGAGGACCCTTGATCTCTCGGTTCCCCTATATGGGACTCTGGCATAATACCTACCGCTTCCGAAAAAAAAAAAAAAAAAAAAAAATGGAAGCGAAGAAGAAAAAAAAAGATAGAGACTGATGGTGTAACCGTCTCTCCTCTCTCAATCCTGAACACTTGTACCGTTTCGGTATTTTACCTATACCCCCGTACGCACAATGGGAGCTGGCGGGGCGGGTACACCTGCGAACTTTGCTAGTTGGGGTCGAGCCATTGACATGCAGATAGTCGTTACACCATACCGTTGCAGTTCCTTTTGAAAGAAGGGTCCAGAACAAAAAAAAAAAAAAAAAAACGGACTGGAATAGAATGAAACGTTTTGATTTCCCAAGGTTTTTTTGTTGTCATGGGGGTTATTCACAGTATGATGATGTTCCCTGATGCACCTGAATTAACGCGGTTATTATCAATTACAATTTACGAACGGATAAAAATATGGTAAAGGTGGTGTTGGTCCCAGTGATGATGGTGATCGTGGTGGATAAAGGCGAGCAAAAAGAAAGTGATGAATGAGTCAGGTGCGGTAACCTCTGTCTGCCGAGGTAGGTAGGTAATTATGTCACACTCTACGGTCGATGAGTCGTCGTCGTCGTCGTCGTCGTTCGGTGTTGTGTACTGTAGTGTAAGTGTAAGAGTGAAACAGCGAGAGAAAGCACAAGCACATGGACAGAGTAGTTGTCTGACTCGTCGTTGACTATCAGGAATGAGTGAGGAAAGGGTTAAGCGGGAGTGTATGTGCACACATAGTGTAGATTCCCTCTTCCTTTCCCCGTCTCTTTCTTTCTTTCTCTCTTTCTCTCTCTTCTCTGCAAATACGAGGATGAATCACCGTGCATCGGTAACCTGTGCGTCGGTCGTCGCCGTTCCAAATCGCTTGGCACCAAACCCGGCCGTATGTTATGCGATGATTGTACCACGTTGGATATAGTTTTTTTTTTTTTTTCTTCAAACTGTATATCGAGTTTGAGATTCAAGCCACGTGCACCAATGGCTGACCTCCTCTTGTCTTCGACTAGTAAAATATGAAAAAAAAAAAAAAGAAACATACTATATGGACGTTGTTCTCGATTTAAACCACTCTTCTATTAATCCTCGTACCGTATTTCTAGTCACACACTGTCTTCTTCCTTTTCTCCTTCTTCTTCTTTTTCTTCTTTACTCGTGCAGTATCTGTAAACTAATTTTCTTCATAAGTTTTTATCACCATTTCTTTTTATCTCTCATGATGGTAGACTAAACGATCTCTCCTCTTCCCATCCCATATCATATTTACTTCATATAACGCGTAATGTCAAACCGAGCAATTATCACCCACTTAAACCTAAACTGGGTCAGATAATTTCGACTGTTCGCTAATGAGTCTAAAGAGTCGAAGATAGTCTGTCCTCAGGTTCGGTGATAAATGGCAATTTTTTTTTTACGAACGTATACTTAAAAAGAAGCACCGTTTTGTTCTTAGGTGTAATTAAAATGGAATCTCATGGTACCAGTTTCAACGTGTACGTATGTATGTATGTACATACGTCCGTGTAGTGAGTCATTGAAGAGTATGAGGAGGGAGACAATGGTGGAAGCCCTTCGTGGACTGTGATATTCATGGACTAACGAAATGAAACGAAACGAAACGAAACGAAACGAAACGGAACGCACGTAGTTTGGATTTCCGTATACCTCCACACTCGCGAGACCGCAAGGGTTAGTGTACCTGTTGAACATGTATATGGGTACCAAGTATGGAGCTGCAGGTATATACGTTGTATATACACACGGAACCGTGTATGAGTCGAGTACACACAGCGATGAAGTGTGGTAAAGTGAAGTGAGGTGAGGTGAGGAGAGGTTTACGTGTGTTTGACAGACGCGTTACAGGAGATGATTCACGTCAAACAAAAGACCAAACATTGTGTAACCCTGGTGGAACACGTGTTAAATAGAGAAAATATATATACGTATATACATATATATTTTTTTTCTCCTTCTTTCAGTTATGCGTGTAGTTACATACGGACAAACATCAGTTACGTTACGTACTGATGATTTTTTTTTCTTCTTCTGTCATTGTTGTATCTCCCTCGATTCGTATACCGGCCACTGCACGCTTCCAAAACTTCATTTTTATTATATCAAGACCCAGAACGACGTCTTCGCTTTGTTCTAAACGCCGTTAGAACTCTGCGGTCTGTCCTTCCACCATCTACTGTATCATCTTCGTAATTATCCTCATCGGATCCCAAAAGGCGACGTTAAGGGGAATTGGAAAAGATTGAAACCCTTCTGCGCCGAAGCGATGTGACCTACCGAGAAAGACACTTCAACAAGTTGGTAGTGACCCAGTTCCCTGGATCCTCGCCGGATTCTGGTCCCTCGACATGCTCCCGAATTTGATGGACTTTGCTGAAGATGAACTTGAGGAGAAAAGTGCAATAAAACTTCTCGCCAGACAAGAGAAGAGGACAGAATGATCAGAGACTGGCATACCTCTTCGAAGAACTGCCACTAATGATTAAGAAAAAAAAAAAATCGTCTGGGCTGATGAACAAGACAACGAGTCATTTGGGTTCTACGCCGTTGGGTCTGAGGTGCGGTTTGCAGCCTTTTATTTCTACACATCGATTTGATTTTTACTTTTCATGGTAGTAGATGCTTGTCTGGGATCCCAAAGGACGAAGCTAAGGGGAATTGGGAAAGGTTGACACCCTTCTGCACCGGAGAGATGCAGTCGACCAAAAAAGACACTTCAACAAGTTGGTAGTGACCCAGTTCCCTGGTTATTCTTTGGATCTGGTCTCTCGACACGATCCCGAATTTGATGGACTTTGCTGAAGAGGAACTTGAGGAGAAAAGTGCAATAAACTTCTCGCCAGACAAGAGAAAGGACAGAATTATCAGAGACCAGTGTGAGTCTTCAAAGAACTCCCACTAATGATAAAGAAAATCGTCCGGTTTGATGAACAATACAACGAGTCGTTTGGGTTCTACGCCGTTGGGTCTGAGGTGCAGTTTGTCTGTATTTCTATACATAAGTTTGATTTTTACTTTTCATGGTAGTAGACGTATTATCTCGTTGAAGTTCGGTCAAGTTCGTTAAACTCCGGTTGTCCTGGTGCAACAGGGGCCGTTTTTTTTTTTATTTTTTTATTTTTCTACTATTCCTTCCTTCGACGCAGACCCCGTTGGATTTTGTCCGTATTCCACTGAGCCAGGACGGCCGGATCGGGCCGGGCCCTCCGGGTATCGCGTCACTCGTGTTTACACGAACTTGGCCGAGGAGATAGCCGGGGAAAAAAAGAAAGAGATTAAATAAAAAGCAAGAGAATAAGAATAAGAATAAGGAAAAAGGTAAAAGAAACGAGAGCCACTAAACTCCTACTCACACCACCTTCACCGACTAAAAATATTCATCAAAACAGATACCGGGCCTTTCTCTAACGTCATACAATATCTCGAGCTCATAATCCATCTAAAATTTCCTCAAATTAATACATAAAAGAGATTTAAGGATGCAGGATGACGATCGTTTGACCTCGAGACCCGACCAGCAGGATCCACGATCCTGGCTGACTCGTTATCCTTGAAACGCAGAAAGGAGTTTTTAAGCCCGTTGGATGGATCGTATAACAGTGAAGTAAAATTGTCACGATCGTTTTGATATTATATAAAAATAGGATGATCATTTGAATGACAAAGGATCAATTCCTCGGCGGGAAGGGAGGGGGACGAAATTAGCCCGGTAGCCGGGTTAATATATATCGTATAATACTTGTCACGGTTTTGTTTTTACCCATTCGTATACATACGGGGTCCCCGGTCCGGGTTGCCCCGTCAGCGTGGTGAACCAAAACAAACCCACCTCCGCACTCTCTCTCACTTGGGTTCCCCGGTGTTGGCCGGAGTGAACAGGCCGTCTCTCCCTTCTCTTCCCCACCTCCTTTTTCCTCCTCGGCCGTGGTGCAGCCGATCGACAGACGAATAGAAAAAGGAAACTGAAAAGTGAAAAAAAAAAAAAAAAAAAAAAAGAAAGAAAAATAATGAAAAAGGTACAAAAAGAGACGAGGACGCCTTCTCTTCTCCACCATGCTCCATGTGATGCAGTTACACAGCAGGGTAGCCTTCGCGTTCGTGTGTAGTACACAATCGGAGACTTACAGCTACCACTACACGTCTGCACACGTTCGAAGCTGGTGGTTTAACGGTGTGGTGGTGTTTGTTACGAGTATAGGAGGAGTAGGGGGGACGGGCGAACCAACACAGTTAAGTACGAACCAGTCTGACCACCTCATCACGAACAATCTCTCCGCTGCTTCGTTCGGTATTATATCCTTCTCCCTTTAACTCTCGACGTCTTTCTTTGTCCGGCGCGGTTCCAACGGCGACCGATAACGGAGCTAGGTCTGTCGTAACCCAAGACACGGACCCACTACCCGATGAATACATGCGATGCAGTATACCTAATACCGATGAGATACACATATGATCATCATGCGCGTGTACACGCACCTCGTATAGTCAAGGTGGTAATAAAAAGACCGAGAACTGGTGATACACATATCGTGTACAGAAAGTTTTCTCGATTCCCAATTCAACGTTTTTTTGTTTTTTTTTTTTTGATAAAAATTTGAGTATCCAGAAACTAGGATGGACGTGTTCTTGTTCTTCGTGGAGCATGTCCCTCTTTCCGCTGAACCGTAAATGACCGGATCTGAACCAATACGGAAGCTGTGTGCACGGGGATTGAGGATTTTGTAATAAAAGGCAAAAAATGAACAGATCATATTGTGCTGTGAGAGGGCAGATACACAGCAGCCTCTCGCGGCTATTCCGCAGTATGCAGTTGATATTATGGGCCGGTTGTGCATGCAGAGGGGATTCAGGTCGCAGAACGCAGCGGTGCGCACCCGACAATTACGAAATCTCTTCAGCAACTCGTTTAGCAGCTTCGATAATATACTTCTGGGTAGGTATTATGGATGTAAGAAGGAGGAGGTGAGGTGGCCGACGTCGGTTTCCAGTTTGATATATAGTAAATATTATTTAGTAACCGGATTTTGATACTCCGAAAAATCTTACCGTAACCGGGTGATTCGATACTGAGAATAATAACCAACGACTATAAGTTTCGGGTATTCTGGTCATTTCCTATGGCCGATCGTGTTACTACGGGTTCATAGTAACCTAGAAACGGGTTTGCTGCTGCTGCTGCCGTAGCTTTGGTACGATAAAGAGTCAACTCAGAGCTGACGTAGCTGTGGAAGGAGAATACGTGGAAGAGATTAGCACCGCGTTACTTTCGCTGCTGCAGGGGCGTCGAGTCAATGCCACTGCATCGCGCTTGCTCCGAGATAAGGAACTGGTCAACCATAACCTGCAGTACCGCAAAACCGTGATTCGGAAGCGGTCTCGATGCGAGGAAGTAGGGGGTTTCGAACGAAACAGCTGATGAACGGAGTGTTAACAAGCGATGAAAGGATATTACGTTGATCATCATCATAATCATCATCATCATCATTTCCGATCGATAATAATCGAAAGATGGTAATGCGAACTGTACTCTGATGAATAAACTTAGAGGGAGTGAACTATCGGCTTGTATATATTATCCCATCGAATAAAAATCCTCGATGGTGGGGTTAGATGCAGGTGTTAGCCTTGGACTGCTAAGAACCACACACCATCACCATCTCACCGGCCCACCAACACCATCGGAATTTCTATACAACGCCACGCCACTTCACACAACATAACAATCTCTCCCTGGGCATGGAGAGACGGTGGTATACCTTACTACTATTCGTTATAATATCCATAGTCACCATCACACGTACGGAACGAAATCCCCGAGGATAAAAGAGCCGGGGCGTTATAATTCTTTGTTCAAGTATTACAAACCTCATCGTCCCGATCTCCGTGGATCTGTTTAAACGATTTCAGATATGCATTAATTCCTCGGAACGTGTCGACGACGAGGAGAATAAGAATTCGATACGATGATCGATGCGTTAGTCTTCGTACCGATCAAACGTTTTTATTAATATCGCCTAAACGAGGGTGGTAAGAGAGATCTTCATAGGAGAAGAAACTAACGGGCCCACTTCTTAAGGCGATTAACATTTCTAATTTTAGATTTCTTTGCCTCGGTTTTATTATAACCACTGCAGGACGGTTTAACATGTAGCATCGAACGTACACACGTGTTATGGTGGTTAAGAAACGATTGTGGTACTCGTAGTAAGTCCGTAACTCGTATTATCATTTCTTCATTCCATGATCATGCTGCGGTTATAGATTGTATTTCTTTTTTTTTTTTTTGTTCAGGAAATTATATGCGAACTTTGAGGTGCATTTGCACGGGGTCTTTTTCTGTGCAAAATCATCCTGAAGAGACCAGTCTACCTTTATTTTCCTGTTAGAAATCGACCCGAGGTGGTTTTTTCGATTTCTAAAACCGACGAAACCGATTCGATCTTCTTATTCAGACAGTGGGACGCGAAGGATCTTTCGAAATGTCGTCAGTCCGACTGTCGTCGATTTATCCAACGCAAATGGTCGGGGTTTAGAACGTCGTAGCGTATAACGTAGCGTAGCCGTAGTTCTCCGAGGTCACAGAGATTAACGCTTATTATTTATCACGATCATTAGCGGGAGTAGACGGTAAACCTGGCTTGTGATCTCGATGGAAATCGGTAACCGATAATCTACACTACCTCATACATCCGTAAGGTCGAGATCGCTGTCTTGTTTCAATCCTTACACATCAATTTGATGATCTAATCAGCTACTCAGTCCATCGCAGCCTCGAATGACGTTCAAAAACGTCGAAGACCGTTAAGAAAAGTAGTAAAAACGTTCGACAAAGCATTTTCGAACATGGGATGACGGTCTGATGAACAAACCGGATGAACCTGGTGCATAAATTTCCAAAATTTTATCAAAATTCTTCATCGTACAGTCGAACCAGCATCTCGAAACGGGTTCATCCCACTGTACCATTTTCTTTTCGGTTATTGAACAGCGTCGAAGTGCAGTAATCCACATGCATAAAATGATGGTAGGCAAACGGCAACGGCCGGGTCTTCCATGACTCAATGACGTCACCAAGCAACACGTGTCGCGCGATATAAGTGAGGGAAAAGAGGGAAGAGGAGGAAGGAGTGCAGGCTTCTCTCTCTCTCTCTCTCTCTCTCTCTCTCTCTCTCTCTCTCTCTCTTCAAGAGAGAGGACAGGCCAGGAGAACTCCGAGAGTAGAGAGAGGCTACATACGTTACACGTATCTATAGAACCGAGGCGAGAGGAGAGACGAAGTGTAGGAGGGAGGGGTCTGAGGCTGCTAGCGTACGAAGCGTGGCCCGGGATCAAGGACGGTTTTACTCGCGCAGAGCGAGCACTGCACCGAAGAGAGAAGGAGATATCGAGAGAAGAGAGAGAGAAGGAGGGAGAAAAAAGGAAAAGCCTGAAGAGATAAGGTACAGTAGATACCCGAAGGCGCATATACAGCGCGGTAGTGGGGTGGGAAAGAGGGAGACGGATGCATGACACCGTGCAGTGGCCAAAAGAGAGAAGAAAGACGAAAAAAAAAATGGAAAGAGACGGAGGAGGAGACGGAGAGTGGGATCGGGGAATACGACGTGTCTCAGCCTGCATGGGCCGGTACAAACACCTCAAGAAGTTCGAACCATAACATTACGAAAGACGATGAAAATCCACGGACTGTTTACTACTGGTGATACCAGATTCAGTCAGAAGAGGGAGAAGCGGTTTTAATATCTATTGGTAATCGATGAATAAATTAATTTGTTAATTAATCGGTCGATCGATTAACGGAACTGTTTTCGATTTCAACGACAGATCTAATTTTCGGAATTAACAGAAATTTTTAGACAAAACGCAAAAATTGTTTTTTTTTTTTGCTTCTAGGTACAGAAAATTTTGTATCAAAGATCTTTTGACACCGTTTAGAATTTTGGGATTACAGAAGTCTGAAGAAAAATACTGGGAGTAGGTTTTGGCATAGATTAATGGCTGTCCAAATTTTTCGTTCGGTCAGGATGACTAATGCAGAAGTTAGGAACTTTTCTACGAGAAGAATCGACGAGGAGGAAGTGACTTTGGGAATAAAAATTCTAAAAAATAAATTACCGAGAACGTATCTCAAGGGTGAAAATTATTCTACCAAATTTCGTTCAGTAATTGTGATAAGAAATGTTGAAACTGCAAACCCTTGAACGAGAGAATGAGACACCAAGAAAAAGAAAAAACATTATTTTGGGGTTAATTTCGGAATCTTAGGGTCGAAAATTCTGGAAAAAATTTGATAACGTATCGCGGGGGTAAAAATGACCTGTCCAAATTTCGTTCAGTTGTGATCAGTAACGAAGAAGCTGTGAACCCTTGAACAAGAATATGAGACAACAAGAAAGAAACAAACAAAAAAAAACATGATTTTGGGTTCCGTTTCAAATTTTCAGGGTCTAAAATTCTGAAAAAAAATATCGGACAGTGATTTTTGACGGCAGTGATATCTATCCAACTGTGCCGATTTTGTTTACTGGTTAAAAGAAATGGCGAGCAAAATAACGCGCATAACGTATTCGTTTGCTCATTTTATTTTACCGCTCGTTTCTGTTCATACATATACATATACATATATACATAGGTATACATATATTTTTTTCACCCGTTTTTCTCTCTCTCTCTACCCGTAGTTAATTACCTCTGTATAACAGTAATAAACATGTAAAAGTTTATATCTATCTACGACATGGTCCGCTGACTGTGGGAGATGATTGCGATGACCTTCGTAGATCTCCTCATGCTGCTGCTGTTGCTGTTGCTATTGCTATTGCTGCTGCTGCTGCTGCACAAGACCAACAGAATTTACATTACACTACTTCATGATCATCAGCTGCAGTTCAGTACAGGGAGTATGCTGCAATCTCTTAAACGACACCTCGTCAGTCAGTCTTGAATAAAATAAATTACTTATGCAGTATAAGCTTTACGGTATTATATAGTTTATTAATCAATCAACGAAACTATACGTTTAATTTGAAGCTATTCTGCCCTTACTTTTAGTTTCCCCCTTTCCTTTTTTTTTTTTTTTGGAAAAGGAGAAGAAAGACTCGAAAAGAAACGCGTTTTGAATAATTCCATACGACTTCTCATATCATCTTCATATATCTCATTGTGAGCTAGACCTGCGGTAATATAGACTGTAATAAAGTATATCAGGAAACACTGCAGCAGCAGCAGCAGCAGCAGTAACAGCAACAGCGGCGGTAGTAGTAGCAACGTTCTATTATAGTAGTAGCAGTATTATAACTACATGTTATTCTCTCTGTCACCCACTCTCTCGAACACTGCAGTACATATATACAAAACTATACACAGTGCAGTAGTACCAATATATATCTATACGTATTTATATATGTACATTCGTGTATAGCGGCTTAAGCATGGACTTCTGATTATGTGTGAGAGTGAGTGTGAGTTGAGTTCCTCGACCCGAATTCCCTGCTTTGCATAAAAGTTCATAGAACCTCCATATCCTCGGATCCTCGCATCCTCGCATCGAACGTACCTATATATGTATAAGAAAGTCTCGAATTATCCTCTTTAGCCTTTAGTTACTTTCTTCTTTACTTAGTTATTATTTCATAGTTGCTATTGCTATAGCGATTTTCTAGTTTTGTTTGAAAAAATAAAAGAAGTTGGTAATTTCACTTATGCACATTCGCGGATTACAGTCACACGAATGCATACCTACGGTTTGATCATCGTCGTCGTCGTACAATCCAAGTTGCAACACTTTAAGTTATAACTTACAGTTACAGCTATAATATATTATAACTTTGCAATGTCGTAGTTATATAGCTGTTACAGTATAGGTACTAATCGTACTTTATATTATAACTATAGCTAGTTTTATACTTATGCCATAGTTGTGTACCTATCAGAAGTCCAGTTTACACTATAACTAATTCCTTGGCCTTAATTGGCATCCGAAGTTACAGAAACATATAAACAGATATTTAGCTGCACCGTTGTAACTATCCATTTACCTAGTTTTTTTCTTCTTCTTCTTTTATTGTAACTATTCGATCGTCACTTTGGAGTCTGTCATTCCTCTTGACATTTTCTGACAATATTTTGTTCAATTTTGTTTTTTTTTCGAAGTTTGAAAATAGTTATTTAGCATCAGCTGCCAGGCACGACTGCGACTCATTTTCTTGGTGATGGGATACGGAGACTATAACAGCAATCTATATCCATCTCAATTAATTAAAACCTCTAACAAAGACTCAGGTGTCCCGTAGAATCTGACGACCCTTAGCGAGGGTCGAAAGGGATCGTTTAACCCTTCAACGTAGCCCAATAATGTGGACATTATCATACGGACGACCTACTTAGCCCGGTGCGAATAAGATATTCGGTCCCTGACTACCGCCACCCTGCGTACTATAGGCTGCTTTAGAATAGAATAGACGGCATTTTGGTCTGTTTCATCAGAATTAGGACTCAGGTGTCGAGATTCTGTTCATGGACCAAAATTATTCACTCCATTTTGCGGACTGTAATTAAATATACAATTAGACGTTGAACAAAGATTATTTTGATCTTAGTTATTTCTAGTTGCTTCTAGTTATTTCTCAATTATTCACAGTTTATTTATTTTTTTTGTAGTTATTTTTTAGTTATTTCATAGTTTTTTCAAGTTATTTTCAGTTATTTCAGTTATTTCTAGTTATTTTTTCAATTATTTTACTCTTTTTCTGGGTTATTTGTAATAATTTGTAGTTACTTTCAGTTTTGTCTTTCAAATTATTTCTCCATCATTTCTAATTATTTCTGGTTATTTCAAATTATTATCCTAGTTATTTCGTTATTATAGCTGAACAGTTTTCTGAATACAAAAATCGTGACTAAATCATCGCGATTCGATGCATATATAGGTACGTATACATATAAATACCTATAATATATTCGTATACAATATAACAATGGGCAGAGGGAAATATGATTTTTCTTACCTTTTGTATTATTTTATTTTCTCTCTCTTTTTATTTATTTTTTCTTCTTCTTCTTCTTCTGCTTCTTCTTTTTCTTTTTCTCTCACATCTTTCATCGTTGTCGCAATATCTCGGAGACGGGCGGCGTCGCGGCGCCTCGCCTCGCTTAAGTTGAAATTAAGTCGTTTGTATGCTGGATATGACCGCCACTGTTTTGTATAAAAAAAGAATTATAACCCCGCACCTATATATGTATATACCTATAATGAGAAGAAGAAAAAAGCGTCGTCGATCGAGCATCGAGCCGATCTCGAGGCTATTATAAATACATGAGACAATGAGACTGGCAGAAAGTAACAGTCAACGTCCGAATACGATTTTAAAATCGGTAACCTATCTCTTTCTCGCTCTCCTTATCTATCGCCGGTCTCCGGTACGCCTGCCGGGTTCAGGGCGTCGCGACGCATGTGATTAATAATTATTATTATATTTTCTTATTTGTATACTTTTTTTTTCTACGTTTTATTCAATACACATGATTATGCATATAATGTATTATATGAAGCGGAATGGGAAATTGAATCGATTTCTTATTATTAGCATTATTATTGCTATTATTACTTTTATCACTAGTAATAAATATTCTTTGATATTAATTACCATAATTGCTAGTATTACTATTATCACTGTTATCGATATTATTACCATAATTTCTCTTATAACTATTATCGCTATACTCATGCTATTATTGCTGTTATTACTATTACTGCACTATTCTTGCTATTTTTACTATTTCGGCTATCATTTCTATTTTCGCTATTATTGCTATTGTTGCTGTTTTTCATATTATTGCTGTTAAAAGTATCACTGTTATTCTTGCTATTAATGCTATATTATTGCTGTGTCATTGATACTATTGCTATTTTTACTATTTTCGCTATTATTGCTATAATTACTATTATATTTATATTTCTGCTATTTTTGTCATCATCAGTAATATCGCTATTATTGTTAGTATTCCTGTTATTAGTATATTGTAACTATATTTTCGCTATTAATACTATTATCATTATTATTATTGCTGTTCTTGCTGTTAGTGTTATTTTTTTTACTCTTTCATCTATTATTACTATATTATTACTAAAATCGTTATCACATATAAGATATGTGATGAGTATATTTATATTCTAAATAATGCGTCAATTTGAAACATATATATAAATATTAATAGTAAATATATGTATATAATATGTAAATGAATTGAATGATAAATATTGTATACACATGCATACATGTATATAGTATATGTATATTTATGTATACATATATATATATATATATATATATATATATATATATATATATATATATATGTACGTATAATATGCGAGATATATCTGGGCCAAGGTTAAAGTTACTCGACGGTGTTATAGAGCTACGATAAGTAGAGAGAGAGAGAGAGAGAGAGAGATAAAGATAATCAAGAACAATGAAACGAGCAACACACGAGTTCTAGGTAAATGCTAATTTAAATGCAATTTGTAAGAAAAAAAAAAAAGGCAAATGCAACTATATAACCAGCCCTGTAGCTATATAATACACAATACATTATACATGTATGTATATACAGATATTTACGTATATAATAATGAAGTATATACATATATACTGTATATATATATATATATATTTATATACCAGTCACAGATTTATAACTATTATACTGATCGTTTCGTAGCGGTTTTATGTATCGTTTAAAAATGCTAATTTTATTCGAGGTTGTTGTTCCGGTTGTTTCTATATAATACATACATCATATATAAATATCTACATATATAGTATATACACATAAATACATCTATTTATCTAATATATTCAACGACACCAGCTTCTATACTGCAAGTTATTCTTTCCTCTCGATTTTTCTATTTTCTATTTTCGAATTTTTTATTTTTGTTTTTGTTTTTTTGTTCTTCTTTTTGCAAATACTTGTATATACAATTATATACGTTTATAGATACGTGTATATATATATATATATATATATATATATATATATATATATATATATATATATATATATATATATATATATATATATATATATATATATATATATATATATATATATATATATATATATATATATATATATATATATATATATATATATATATATATATATATATATATATATATATATATATATATATATATATATATATATATATATATATAATAATCATTATCCATATGCGCTAATGCAGTCCTCGTAATATCTACGACGCAATAACCATGCTGCAGTGCCCGATCATGCATATATATATACATATAATATATATATATGTACATATATATGTATATGTATATAAATTATAACCGTGGACAGGCGGACAGTTGGACGAACGGACGTACGTATACAGATAAGACTAACGGTATTCTTTGTAGTCGTATATATATACAAGGTATATATCTTTTTTGACGTGAAGGCGAGGGTGAGTTAATGTTTACAATGAAATTATATAGAAGTATATACATCGGTACCTATAATATACCACCGAAAAATCGGCGACAAAAAATGAATTTGCTAATTTTTCACACCAATTGCGTCAGGCTTTGGTTGACGTTGTTAGACACAACGAAAACGAGCAGGTGAATCGGCTGACCACGATGGGTCAGACCTAAAACTTCCCGCCCGAATCTTTCAAGGAAACAAAAAATCACCTGTGTGAAGATTTCCTAAAATAATTATTGGTATGCAAAATTTTCAGATAAGAGAGTGGTGAGGAAACTGGGCGAGTTGGGAAAGTGCAGTCGATTGGGACTGCAGGGAAGAAAAGGCAATTTGTAATTATTTCTTAAAAATGAATATGTAGGTACCCACTGCATCTGATCGAATCTCTTTATCTGCTACCTGGCATACAATATAGTTATCATTGAGCCGCTCGAAATACTCGAGAAAACACTGAGCTACTTCTGTCGAATATGATTTCGGACGGATAAGGAAGCATTCTCTCGGATTACCGATACTCAGAAAGTGGAAATTACCAGCAGGGATCATCCAAAAAGCTCATCGCTTTTTTGCACGAGGCACGATCGCACAGTGCTATAAGATCGTTCGAAGCCATTAGACTATATTTCAAGGTCCGCTATATTGTATCTTCGAAATGGAAGTAGGAGATCGGAAAAACACGATCACTTGCACATCTGCGAGGTGGAAACAGTATTCCGTGAAAATTTCATGAGAATCGTTTCGGCGGTTTGACTGTAACCTTGTTTACCACAAATCGGGGACAAAGTACATCCACTCTTGATAATGCTCGAATACGACTTTTTCAGGTGCCAAAACGTGCTCCCTGAATGTCTTGAGACGTTTTTCTCGATCCGACATTTTTTGCGATGCCGAATGTATATGAGGCACTCCGTTTCACAATGATTCACATTTTCAGTATACCCTAATTGTTACTGCAGTAACATCATATGAAATCACCCACATAATCGTGCGGAATTTAGACATAGCAATATCCTTGTATATGTATATCTGGTATATATCTGTATATATAGGTATAAAGTACATATAGGTATAAGTACATCAGTAATTAGTATATCACGCGTAATATATGTATACATATATAGGTATGTATAGTATATATGCATGTACATAGATAGGTATATATGTATATATTATACTATATGTCGCAGTTTGTTGCTTGTTAACCGTACAAGTTAGTTAAATACTATGTATAAGCGGATTATTATTCATTTATATCATACGACACGCTTCTCATTCTCTATATAATATTATATATGTGTGTGTGTGTGTGTGTGGTTTTATGTATGTATGTATTTCCCCATGCATGTATATTACGTGCAGCGGCTAATTACACACTTGAGCGTTAAAACAATGACGACGTGAAGCGACACGACGCGACACGTCGCGCGACGTCGCGCCGAGTTCGCGGTCGTTGCAGAATTCGGTCAGTTTTCAACTAAACGATTTTATATATAGGTATATATATAAAAATTGTATATAGGTATGGAATGTAGAAAAAAATGATTAGAAAGAAATGACAAAAAGCAGAGGAACAGAAAAATTGTGAGAAAATTTGAAAAAAATAAAATAAAATAAATAAGGAAAAAACAGAACCGGGAAATTTTTAGAAAAACTTGATGAGAGAATTGTCGAGAAACGATATAAAGTTGAGCGATCTCATATTATCCAAAATCAAGAACAAGTAGAAAAAAAAAAAAAAAAAAATTGAAAAGAATGATCGAATGAAATGTTTATACATATATACACTAGGGTGGACGTTAAATACCATCTTGAGGAGTGAGGCCCCATAGTTTGTAGACAAAAAATAGATAAAAATTTTGGCCCCAGAGCGAGATTTTTAAAATGAAATTAACCCGTGCCGGTGAGGTCTCAAAGTTTCCCATTTAAAACACATGCATTTTTACGGATCTCAATTCAAAAATTCACTGTGCGGCTAATTTTAATTCAAAAAATTCCAAACTATGTGAAAGTATCAGGTATGTGTACTACTATATGGAGAAAAATCGAGGATATCATACTGTTGAATCTGCTCATGATTCGACTCCAAAATAAAATTCTTGAGCATTTTGGTTCGGAGTAGAATCATGAGCAGATTCACCGGTATGATATCCTCGATTTTTCTCCATGTAGTAGTACACATACCTGATACTTTCACATAGTTTGGAATTTTTTGAATTAAAATTAGCCTCACAGTGAATTTTTGAATTGAGATCCGTAAAAATGCATGTGTTTTAAATGGGAAACTTTGAGACCTCACCGGCACGGGTTAATTTCATTTTAAAAATCTCGCTCTGGGGCCAAAATTTTTATCTATTTTTTGTCTATAAACTGTGGGGCTTCACTCCTTAAGATGGTATTTAACGTCCACCCTAATGTACATACATAGATATCGTCATGAGGGGGAGGAGGGGAGATAGTAAATAGAGAATTAAGAGAAATAGAGTAAAGGAAAGAGAAGGCTGTAAAACCGAGAGCTGCTGTTGAATCGTACATAGATAGGTATATACCTATATATGTAGTACAGTATATATATATATATCTGATTAACAAAGGGGGTGTTTTACGATCGTCGACGTATAGCGAGGTATATAATGGTAGATACATACTCGTACATACATATACCTACCTACCTACCAAAATCACTGACGGAGTGATAATAAAATAATCTAGGCCTCTCGAGTCATTAGTCCAGCCATCCCAGTCAGTCAGTCGACCATCCCAAATCTCTCCCCCGCTTTACTTTACTTCTCTGCCACCTACACAGCGCTTAAATATAGCTGTTACTTAGCAAAGTCCACTTAAGGTCACCCAACCTTGCCGAAAAGTCTATTTCTACAAGTAGTAGGCATCTAGTACATACATACGTATGTAGATGCATACATAGGTATACATACATATATACATAGATCTTCCGGTACGAAGATCAAAAAAAAATTCTCAAAAGATTTTTAACAAAAATTTCGCAAAAATTTTCTACACATTCACATACATGTACATACGTCTTAAAGATTTTCAATTATTTTACTATGTATGTACATATATACTTATGTATCTGTAGCTCATTTTTGTACATAAAAATTTTGACCAAATATAACTCGATAGCAACAAAAAAAAAAAAAAAAAAATTATCAAAGTATCAAGATGGTATCAAAAATGTTCAAAAACATTACGAAAACAGCAGTCGAAATTTTTTTACAAAACTCAAACAATGTGATGCAAAAATATTTGGAAGGTCGAAGTATTTTTGATTTTTTTTTTGGATTTTTGTTTATCAAAATTTTCGTGTTCCTTTCCTCATCGGTTATCTTTTCACGATGAAAGAAAGAAAGAAAAACAAAAAAAAACCGAAAAGACATCGAAGACGTTCAAAAACGTTTGAAAACCAAAGAGAAACGATAAAAAAATAAAAAGTCTGCGAGAATAAAAAAAAAAAAACTTGTAACTTAAATTTTTGAATACAAATTTTTGTCATCGTTCCCTTTTTCGGATTTTCGATCGAATATTTTTACCGTCGCAGTTCGAATTTCAAACTGTGAATATATACTATAGATTATTTCATCGAACTATACATATATACCTACTCGTTGCAGGGTATATATACACATGTACTATATATCCATATACGCAATTATAGAACAATAGTTGCATCGCGTACTAGTAACTCCGTGTAATAACGTACACACACATATATATATATATATATATATATATATATATAT
>CATIVB010000031.1:0-12987 GCA_949628255.1 Macrophya alboannulata | reverse complement strand
CTCGTCGTAACCCACGTGATATAGATAGCAATAAAACTACGTACATAAAAATTATAATATTGTATGTATGTAAATTTATGTTTTATTTATTTACTCAGGTATATGGTATAGGTACTCATATACACGCGTATATGTATATATATATGGGACATATACTCTGGCATGAATATCGTGGAATGACTAGAGTAGTGAAAAAAATATATAAGAAAAATATAGAGCTTATACATAGGTATATATATATGTACATTTGAAAAATGGTGTAAATAGAAAGTTAAATGGAGAAAAAAAAAAACAGAAAATAAGAAAGAACAATTTTATCCAAACGAACTGCATAATACGAAAACGGGAATCTCGCATATAATACCGGTGTAACTATAATAAACAATTGATATTGCGAAAGTATCGTAGCCTGGACGTCATCGCGGTGTTGCTATATAATGCAGCATTGGGTATATAGTGTATTATACATAGATATACATGTACATGTATATCTATAGAAGCAAAAAATATTTACTTTAGGTATTAGAAACGCTGGAAGCAATATTCGGTCAGACATGGATCGGAGACTACGAACAATCGAACGTTTACATAAACTCGAGAACCGACTGAGAAATAGGATATAGTCAATACTCTTTTACAATAGATAAAATACTACAGCTATATATCATACTATATATATGTATACATACCTATAATGTATATATGTATTATATATAAAATGTAATTATATATAAACACAGTGAGTAAATAATCGGAATATTATTATATTCGCTCTAGTTGATTTCAGAAGAGGAGAAATTTTTCCATCTTCAATACACATTATAGGTATAGGTATATATACATATTTTTATTTACTTGTATCGTTTATCTAGATGTACATTTGAAGTTTGAGATAAAATAATTTAAAATCAATTCCATCAGGGAATGGTCCTCATTCAGGGCTCGGACGAATTTTTTATTAGCAAGACTCGAGGTTTCACAACGTATAAGTAGATTTTTTTTTTTTTTTTTTTTTCGAAACGATCATACTCACGTTAATCTATCCTCTGTCAGAATTCGCGCGGTAAATAATATCCTCAATCATATATTTGTTCGCGAAAGAATGGAAAATGGTGCAAAAATACAAAAAGGGGGAAAAGAATAAGAAGGAGAAGAGAACACACAAAAAAGAAATAAAATAAAATAAAATAAAAATTTACGGGTAAGTCTCGGTGATTTGTGATTTTATCGTTAACAAATCTCGTCCGTTGCAATACAGAGTTGCGAAGTCACCTATTGCCACACTAACCCCGATTCGAATCCCCGTCGAAAGAGGTTCCCATACATGACAAGATATAGATATACACTAGTACGATATATACTATACCTACGAACTATCTACTGCTTGTAGGTGTATGTTTATATTCTAGGTCCGGAAAGCGGGGCCCGGGTTGTAAATACCAGAGACTATCACTGTAAGATTAGAGTTTATGCAGTTACGTAAACGAGGGGGATGTCCCCCTTCCGCGGCTATGCATCGCGGGCTACCGAAGCGGAGAAGAAGAAGAAGAAGAAGAAGAAGAAGAAGAAGAAGAAAGAAAAAAAGGAAGCAAAATAAGTAAAAAAAATAAATAAATAAATGAAAATAAGAATAAGGACAAAAAAGAAAAAAGAGAGAGAGACAAAGGAAATGAACGAAACGAAACACTTCCGTGTGCCAGGGGAAGTGTGTGAAAAAACAATCGAAATCGAGTATAAACTTTCTCCTATAGCTTGCTTATAGCTGCATATCTACTTACTTGCGCTTGGCATGGCTCGCCGGCTCCACAAAAGAATTTCTTGCGAGTTCGGATAACGAGACCATAATAAATCGACTACCCAGAACCAATCAACTAGGGTATATATACCTATATACATTTGCTATACAATTAACAACGATTTCTGCAAAGTGGTAATATACGCGCATAATCACCTCTCGTTAATATGTATACCTGTATAATATGTACACATGCATGCTTCGATCCAGAAGAGTTAAGACTGCAGTGTATATATCCTATAAACAAGGGGGGAATCGATATTTCAGTTTTTGGCAAAAAAAAAAAAAAAAAATGATCTTTTATGATAAACTGGTAATCATAATCAGATTTTGGTTGAACAAAAAAATATCCATGATCTTTATCTTATACCAGTGTAAATTTGAAGCCTCGGTTTTTATTCACCGATCCCAATTTTCTGTTTCTACCTATATATACCTATGTACGTAAATAAATTTTTCGTACGAAAAAAAGAAAGAAAGAAAGTATAAGGGAGAAAAACAAAACATGAAATGTTTTTAACGGACTAATTAGACGGGAGATATATGTGTAATTTAGGTGAATGGCTAAATTTCTGTTTCTCGAGATTAAAAGGGACTCTGAACGATCACGACAACACAAACTTCGTCCTGGAATTTCCGGCTCGTTTAGCTTCACTACGTACTACATACAACTACGATACGATGTAGGTATTGTAGGTATATGGGAAAAAATGTACGGTATTTTCCAATTTACTTTCTCAAAAGTAAAAAGAAGGATAAAAAAAAAATATCTTTCGAATTGACTAGTAGGAATAATTATCTCGAGATAAAAAAAAATTATCCGTAAACCGGTGAGTTCACGATTAGAAGAATTTAGCCAGATTATATATATAAATTGCAATTTATACCTAGACGAATTTTTAAAATATATTACTATAGATATTCCGCTTTACCTACTTCGAAAAATTTGGATCTTTTTTTGCTTAGAAAAAAATTCAAAAATTTTGACCTGAGTAATTTAAACGAGGATCAATTTAGGTAGAAAGTATGAAATCAATGTTCGTACGTTTGAATCGGTATCGAGTACTTAATTTGAAAAAATTATTAACGCGATGAAAGATAAGAATAAAAAATTCTCAAAGAATGGAACGAAGAGTTACAATAATTTCTACTAATCGGTATATACGTACGCGTTCTTTCCCGAGGATATAGCGCCGGGAATAACCGCAACGTAATACAACAGACGACAGAAATCCCAGACGATCAAGTACCCAATATGTTATATACGTATATATCTAATTTTAGATATTCCATTTCTAATTTTTTTTCTACTATACTTGATAAGCGTTTAAAATGCATGCTCTGTTCATATATTTGAACGAATGGCTAGTCACAGTTCTCACTTGCAGAGTAAATTCGACGATTAAATTAATCGCATAATGATGGCTAATTAACTCGTTGAGAATTTTTTTTTTCCATTTTTTTTTTTCTTTCTAGGATTTCATCGAAGCCGTTAAATAAATTCTTCTATATGGTAGGTGGGTAAATAAATAAATAATTATACGAGTTTTGCCGCATTGTAATTGTTTTAACGACACACGCGGTATGTAGGTACGTAATAGCCACGTTCCAAGACACGGCCCCGTACGCTCCGTACAGATTACCTTGTAAAATCGTGATATTTCTCTTCATACGTCGAGGAGTCGTCAAGTTTAAACTTCGCAGTGAAGTACCTACCTACTCGATCTTTTGTATCATCATGTATGTACGTACGTACGTACGTATGTAACATACCTACGCGTGCATGCATATCTATGTATACTGTTATTAGCTTAATTACTTATCCACCTATTAGGTTTATAGTAGGATAAAGTATTTACTCAGATATGTATATTATAGACCCGTATGGAATTATATATATGTAGAGCGTTTATGTACAGCAACGTTTACGCAAGTTGCAGATATGTCACCTATCAATTTTTAAATCTGTACGAAAAAAAAAAAAAAAAAAAAAAAAAAAAAAAAAAATATCGATATCTGATAGAGAAAAAAATCGCAGCTAAGAAAAAAATTTCAACGGAGAAAATTTAAGATCGTAATTTCTTCTTTAAAAGGACTGTAATCGACGTTCGTTTACAATGAGATTATAGCTACGAGTGATTAAAGAAAAACGTTCAAATCGCGAGAAAAAAAAAAACAACCAACCAGCCATGAGATTTAAAATCCTCTACGTAACCAACGAGGAAATAAAAAATTGTAGAATAATTCTAATTCGTAGAGGGGAAAGTTCAAGCTGCAGGTTCGTTTTATTTTGAAAGAAAAAAAAAAAAAAGAAAAATTCCTCACTGATACATCGAACCTTTAGTATATCCAGTTCACGAAAATTTCGAACGTGGAGGAAGAGGAATAGATATCGAAATTGTGGAGGGTACTGTGTATATTCGACAGAAAATTCGTTCGAAGCTTGGCGACGAGACGACGAACGATTAAAAAGTGATAAAAAAAAAAAAGAAATAAAATACCATTTTTTCCATTAATACGTATATAAACCCTAACGACATTCAATCAATGCACACATGCATGCCTGTACTATCGTTAATTAATTTCACTGTCGTAGTCTGTAACAAGCGATAATTAAAGCGCGAAGTGCAGGGGTAGGTATATAAAATTATCGAGAAATTGCGTCAATTATATAAGACACAGATATAGATATATAGTTATTTACAAGAGGGCACTGCGCGTACATATTTGTATATAGAAACGGTATATACATATATATATATATATATAGAAAATAATTTAAAGATCTTATAAGAATATAGGCTGAAGGTATGCGGAATCTCGTGAAAGTCAGCAGAAAGGTTGACGCTATGCATTTTACAACCGCATGTGCAGCATGCCCCCGAGCCTGATATTAACTATGGCCTGCGCCTGTACCGCGCTGCAGCAGTTTAACGTTTTTCTTCTACATACCATAAGTACTTCATGTTAAATGCCTGTATTTCAGATTCTGACCTCTAAACTAGCCACTTTAAATGCCCTATCATTATACGTATGTACATATATCGGGCAGATTTACATTTGAACATGTACCAGCTTTAGGCTGTACCGCGGTGAGAAACAAAATTGAAAATTTTGAATGAGGTGCGTAACTCAGTTTTCAATTTTCAAAAAAAAAAAATAATGAATAATAATAATGAGGAGAAAAAAAAAACGGTATTATAAGGACTACCGAAACTTTTTCTACATTTTAGGACAATTGACGGGAATCCCGCGCTGCACGCGTTCTCCAGCAAGTAAACGGAATGTCCGTCCATAAGGCCCGAGGGGGTATTATGGGGGCCGTAGGTTGGGCCAATTGAGTTGCCGATCACACTCGCGGTGAAAACAGCTCTAAACAAAACAGAAAATGCGCGTAGAGAGAACAAAGTGGGAGCCTCAAGAGGCCTCACATCAGGATCGATCAATAGTCGCTGATTCATAGCTGGCAAACTGCTATATGTATACGTATATATGCCGTATATAACGCAGCGAGCCTTTCTCTACGATTAAACAAACCTGCGGCGGCCACTGCACAGACGTGCAATGCCAAAAGGAATTCCTGCACTGCAAGTTGCAATTTTCACCGCAATTTATTATATATATATATATATATATATATATATACCATAAATATTATTTGTGAATTGATTTTATGTGTATACCTATGTACATACATAACAATACAGAAAAATCATGAAACAATTAGAAAATAATCCGAATAAGCTGTAATTAATAGCATAGATATATAATAGATCCCGATCGATCAACGGCAGTGATTGTCACCTTCGAGTCGTGCACGTGACGTGAAATAATAGAACCCGCGCGCTTCTTCTTCTTCTTATCTAAAGATGTCAATTCGGTTGTAAGTAAGAATGTGTCTGGCTGATTAGGTTCAAAAGAAAATAAAATCAGTGAACGAAGTATCTAGCATTAAAGTACATACAATATAACCACGCGGTTATCGATTATTTTCTCGTACATATGTATGTATATATGTAGTTTGAATCAGTTCTGTCTCTATAAATCTATAAAATGTCAATTGTATACAACGTATTTATGTACGTATTTATGTAGTACATACAAGTGTATATGAAAATTGTGATTGCGTCCTTGAAAAATCGATTTCTTTGTTATCTCGTTATAATTGTATATACTCGTATGTACATACATACATACATACGATGTTGATAATATTGTTGTTCTCTTATTTTCCCATTTGAATTGTAATTCGCTGTATATCTGTATAATCGTATATCAAACGATAGCCGTAAGAACAAAAAATAAATAAAAATAAAAAATTCTATGCAAACAATTTAGGTCTACTTTTTTTCAATCTTCATTATAATTAGCCACACTATATAGATCCAGCTTACCAGTGCACTGAAAGATTCGTAACCGACGTTACACAATCATATTTTATATCATTTCAATGATTAATCACCAAATGCAAAATTTTCAGCAATCATACTTTTATCGATTATTAATTACATATATGTATTACCGTTGCACTTATAGTTGACTCGAAAGTCTTGAAAACTTCTGAACATGGTCAATTGTATAATATATATATATATATATATATATACATATATATATAGCTATACCAAATATACCGTGAAAATTTTATTCTTCAATAATATAAATATTATATGTATTATATAGCTTCTTGAAATTATATACTTGTAGTATATGTTTAATCAGGTGGTCACGATACTCGATTTAATCACACTGTATATATATATATATATATATATATATATGTGGAACGTGAAATAAAATAATTTATCTATACATAGTTATAATATACTTTGCTACCTTCTTTAATGATAACAACATAAACGTATAGAGCTGTCTATTATAGAATAAGAAAAAAACATTAAAAACATGGTATATATATACAGGGTGACCCAGAACTAAATTTCCAAAATGAAAGGTGTCATAGAGGAGGTCGAACTGAGTAAATTGACCCGAAGAACATGGGGTCTCCGAAGTCGCGTTCGCGAGATATCACGAGTTAAAAAAAAGTAGCGCTTTGCGCCGCGTCGAGGCGGCGCAAAGCGCTACTTTTTTTTTCAACTCGTGATATCTCGCGAACGCGACTTCGGAGACCCCATGTTCTTCGGGTCAATTTACTCAGTTCGACCTCCTCTATGACACCTTTCATTTTGGAAATTTAGTTCTGGGTCACCCTGTACATGTATTACACCTCTTAGCTCGTGTATATCTTCAAAACGGACAATTCCTACGTGTACATAGATATTAAACCTACCCACATACGTGTGTAGGTACCTGTACATCGGCCGAGTGTTTTGATTAGTATTCCGTAAGTGTCGACATATATATCGTATCGTTCACAGCCGAGTTGAATAAGATTTTCCTATAGAAGCGTGGATTTTTTTTTTTTTTTTTGTCGTCAATTGTACGAGGTCAACGTTCGGACTCGCGTTGACGGGGGGGGGGGGGGGGGGGGGGGGGGGGGGGGGGACAGGCCCGCGCGCGATTCGTGCTTAAGAAACAAATTATACGAAATTTAACGAAGATAGAGATATAGAGGACAAGAAAAAAAAAAAAAAAGAAAAAAAAAGAATAAGATAAATGAATACCAGGGGAATAAGTTCGGTAAATACTCGAGTCACGTAATCGTCGTATAATTACACCCCAATTACCAAGAGTGCACTAATTACACAAGCCTTGAATTGCACAATGTGCATCGTGCATAGGTTTATATGAATTATATGATATATGAATATATTTGATTTGATGAAATATATTTTGAATTTTCGTATCCGAATTTGGTGCAGCTGTATAATATCTCTCGTACATATGATACTAGAATTATTCTAACCACGAAAGTATAATTATTAATAATGAAATTATAGATCGTAATTACAGTACGATTATGATTTATAATTACGGCGGAAGACACGCGGAGTGTTTAATGGCGCGACGGGGCGCGGTGGAATAAAAAATTACCAATCGCCTTCGACCCGCTGTTCAACCTTTAGATGCGCTTCTATCCCCACGTACACATTTTATACATATGTATGTATTATACATGTAACGTGCGTGTGTACTATATAATGTATAGATTAGAAACTGGCTAATATGCAAGAGCCTTGTAAATGCGCGTTAATTGCTCAATTCTTTTTCATCGTTTCCAGAGATTATGAATTTCGCTTACGAAGCGGCTCGTGCGTTGATATATATGTATGTATATATATATGTACGTTACACACATGTACATACATACGTGTATGTACAATCTGCGATATTCAATGCGCTAAAGAATACGCGTTAAACAGTTTTTCACGATCGACCTTGTGCACCGTTATATCGTAAGACTGTTGCAGATGTCGATAATGGATCGAATCTATAAACTGATAAGAGGCGCGATTCAATAAGAGGAATAAAAATTCGATAAGAAAATCGCGACGATTTTTAATTCGATAGTTATAATTGACTATGATTTGATACATATATATACACGCAAAGAAAGATATTTGTTAATCAAATCCGATGTGGGATTTCATGGGTCGTTCGTTAATAGTTTGCGTGGAAACAAAATCGATATATAGGTAAGTTACATACCATCGAAGATATAAAAAAAAAAAAAAATTAGCGACATACGTACGTATGTAGATATGCAGTTGATCATTTTCAAATGATAAATTGAATACATAGATACGTATATAGGGTATAATGCCTACTCGGTGTATTAACGAGTGATTACTGAAACAGCTGCAGCAGCACATTGTGTTATCACATACAGGGTGTCTAGCCCAGCCTTACGATAAAATTCCCGCATTTTTCCCGACGATTTTTCATAAATTTCCCGATATAATTAACCCAGATTACCATGATATTTTTATTATACAATAGCAATAACTATAGATAACAGAAAAAAAAAATAAAACTAGCGCATATGAATTTCAAATTTTATTTATCAATAATAATATCTATTGATTATTTACATCGATCTTATCATCTCATTTTTTAATTTTTTCTTATTTTCCTATCGATTAGCGGTATATGTGAATTGAAACTGCAGCGTTTCGTAAATCAATTTTGTTATTTTTGCAAAACCTACAAAAATTCCCGATTTTTAACAAAAATCCCGTCGTTTTCCCGCTTTTTTCCCGCTACCAAAAAATTCCCGCTGTTTTCTCGCTTTTTCCCGATTTCCCGGTGGCTAGACACCCTGCACATATCAATTAAAAAAATCAATGTAACCTTGACTTTTGACAGGTCATAAACACGACCGTTATATATATATATATATATATATATATATATATACACCTACACTTATACACGCCATGTTAAGAAAAAAAAAAAGATTAAATTAACTCAAGGGAACAAGTACAGCTTGGTTTTGGAAATTCGAAGTACTCCAAAATGCAATTGATTTTCAGCCAAAGTTTATTTCACATAAAAAACAAATTCTTTGAAAACCTTCGTCTTAAGGTTTTAGGCAAATCGTTGTTCCGATTAGGGTCGTTGAGGGCTCATTTTGTTCAGAAAAGAAATCCTCATCACGTGAACGAGGGAATTTTTTTAGAATTTCGTATTGGCCAAGTTATTCGCAAATTAGTAGCCTAAATATTGGAAATTTTGGATAATTGCCCGTAACTTTTTACATGTATTTTTTTTTTACACATTCCTGAGTTCACAAGATGTAGAATTGCTGTCTGAAGAAAGCAAGACCTCGAGAGGTTGAATTGGACCAACGATCTGCCTGAAACCTTACGACAAAGTTTTACGAAGAAATTTTGTTTTTCGATGTGAAATAAACTTTTGTTGACAAATAAATAAATTTTGGAGTACTCCAAATTTCCCAAACGAAGCTGCAGTACTGGTCCACTTAGATCACAAAATTGCAAGGCTAATTGAATGTTCGTATAATTTGAGTGTATAAAAAAATTGTTTTTTGCTAAAATTCGCGATTTAAAAAAAAATTCTTTTTCGCATATTAACAGCTGTGACAATTAGACATACCATAATTACCAAAAATATTTTAATGTATATCGAGTTCGAGTAGGTGAAGGCAATCGTAGTGAGAGTTGATACGATGGGTCGAGAATAAGTTTAGGCACGTGTATATATAGTATATATATATATACCTACATACGCGTGTATATATGTATACATACATACATACATACATACATACATACATACATACATACATACATGCATGCATGTACGATTTGTAACTAGTTGAAAACTGTCTACTGTTGGAATCATTTCGAAATTGCTATTGATACAACGTCTCCTCTCGTTACGACAGATCGATATCGGTGACCTAAATTTTCTGTAATTAAAACGTAAACACCGCAAGCTCGATCCCCGACGTTTTCTATATACATATAATACGTATATATACATTTATATAGATATAAATACAAATATATTTCTGAACATATATTCATATAAGTGCAGAACCGTAGGTTTTACACGTGGTAGATGTCTATTGGTATGGGTCTACAAACCATACTGTTTCTCAGATCTTTCGTACCGTGGGACAGATATCCGATACGGAGCAACATAGGTGGGTATATACATAGGTATACATCATACGTCAACGCTCCGTTATAATACGACGTTAGCAACTATAACGAATTCGGTCATTATATATCTGTTGTATATTATATATTTTACGAATAAAATTTTAGAAAAAAATTTTGAAAAGTAATATTTTAAAAGTTGATTTGAGAATGACTTTTGGTTTTTAACGATTTCACGTTTTGTCGCGATATGCGTATATATTTAGCATGAACCGTGTAAAGCATTTCATCGTGATGTGTATCAAAACGATATTTGTTCGTTTTTTTTTTTTGTTTTCTAACACAAGTCTGTTGTTTTTTCCTTTACCGGAACTGCCAGTGGCGTATTTTGCCCTCGCGACTCGTTTGTTAAGCAAAAAAAAAAAAAAAAAAAAATAGATAAAGAGAGAGAAATACTATAGTGAGAGAGAAAATAGAGAGAGAAAGATAGAGAAAAAGCAATTTGTTCCACCGTAAATAGCGAAACCATATTCTGAATCGTCGACCTCCACTTCAGATTGTGGAACTCGTTGCAGGACAAAGGCTTCACGGTAGAAAGGAGACACCACACACGTAGATATATTAATATATGATATACCTCCGTGTGTTGATGAATTCGAGATTAAATCAAACTTTTCGATATTTATTATTATATTATTATACTTGAATTTTTAACTCTACAAAAAAAAAAAAAAAAGAAAAAGAACAGCTCGAACTGGAAATCTGCAGCAGATACTCGTACAGGTACGTTGATAAGTGGTTTATCTCGGATTTCCTCATCTATGCATATAGAAACTTTTCTGCAACTTTTTCCGATAATCATGGTCCAAAAAAAAAAAAAAAAAATTATTAAGGAATTCGTTCATTTGTTTCTATTTTTCTTTTTTTTTTTTTTTTTATTTAAAAAAAAAAATTTTTCAATGAAACTAAAACAAAAAATCACTACGTAATATTGCAGTTCCGTTTTTCGAACGTATATACATAATTATATACATATGTATACTAATGACTATATTATACGTGTTGAATAGGAATTGAAGAGAAAAAAAAATGAATAAATAAATAAAAAAACGAATTACTGCAGCGGATTTTGTTTCGCAACTTGCGCATCGGAGCGTCTGGCGGAAATGAATCAGCGATTCATCAATGAAATCAGGTGCTACCGTACTATAAGAGACACATACCAACATGGTATAGGTAAGATAGGCGAGATAGTAGTTAATACGCGGGGAACGCGTGTAATTTTAGGCATCGCGACGCGTGTTCGTTTATTATTTATAATTACGTACATACATACATACATACATACATAGGTACAGTATGTATATATGTATAAATATTTATTCATCGATCTTGGCGTCAATAATTTTCAATTTTTTTTTTTCTTCTCTTCTTCTTTCTCTCACGATAATTTGTAAAATTAGATTAGGCAAAGGAAATTGAATGTATAAAACGAATTTTACAATACGGATTGAAATAGATAAATGAATATATATATGTTCCAAATTAATCATATTTACGTATACACAATACAGTGAAATATAATATTATATAATATAACATAATATAATATATAATATATTATATAATATATATAATAACGACGACACGAGGACATGTTATAGTTTGACGTTGCGGTTCTGAAACTGATTACAACTTGAACTAGTTTCTTTACCAAGAAATATATTTATATCTGGATAACGTTAGATTATAATTATGGCTACGTATGTACATGCATATAAACATACCTATATTTTTGTATATATAATAGACAAAACGAGGTTTCAGATCCCCAGCTCTCGAATCGTAAATATCGACAAGATAATATATATACGTATTATTATTTCCAAGAAATAATTAAATCCTATAATCCCGTCTCAAACGAATAGCCCAAAGCACGTGAAAGATATGCCCGATGTATTATACAATAGAAACTATTTCCCGTATATTTAACATTGACCTTGTTATCACTCGTTAACACCAATTCATTTTTCTTTTCATCGATCACTGTACCCTGTACTATTTACAATACAACTAGCAATAAACCTCGAAGGTGGGTATATAAATATATATAATATGTATAACACATAGGTAATGAAAATCAAGGCATCGGACTTTACTGCCAAAACCGCCGTAAGGCTTCAGTTTTACTCATAAGAAACAGAAAAAAAAGAGAAATAAAAAAAAAAAAAAAAGAAAAGTTACCGGACATCAAAACTTTGCTGGAAGTAGGTACGTACACGGCGGTTGGTTATGATAATTAAAAGAAATTGGCTGCAAAAAGATTTATCCCCGGTTAACGATCTTACTTCGGTTAATTATCTTACAGATTGAATATATTATATATATATTTGCAACTTTGTCGAGGTCATTGGGTCGTTGGTAAAGATCTGTGTGCGCGGTTTTTAGCCAGCTGCAACGACGTGCGTGGAAGTTAGAGCCGGTATTTAAAGCGTGTAAAATATGGCTTACGGTATATTATAACAGATTTTTTTTTTTTTTTTTTTTCTAAAGAAACAAAAAAAGAATAAACGGAGAGAATAAATAAGAAAGAGAGAGAGAGACGAGAGAGAGAGAGAGAGAGAAAAAAAATGAAAATAAAATGAAGCCCGTAAAAACGGGTATCTA
>CATIVB010000030.1:0-28953 GCA_949628255.1 Macrophya alboannulata | reverse complement strand
TATTTTTGGTACTCTGAAAAAAGTTTCCAACCTTCTTAGTTCTCGAGAAAATTACAAAAATGTTACTTTTTTCCGTGTTTAAAAATTTACGGTATTTTATATTCAACTCGCTCTAACTTCTACACTACAAAATTTCAGAACATTCATAAGGAGCATGTACCATGTTGTTCCGAACCTGAAGGTTTTCATCAAATTTTGATTCATAATTATAAACAATGAATATTAATTTTTTTTTTCTGACTCGTGGCGTAAAATAGGTATTGAAAGTTTCAAGTGCCTCGGGAGTCGAACGAATTTCGCAAAGAGCACAAACTACCTGTCACTTGAATATTTAGAAGCGTTCATAGAACATTTTTGACAAACGGCAAGCGATTCTGACTTGTCGTTTAGTAGCAACAATCATTTTGAAGTCTTGACGCTGCTCGGTGCATATGCTCGTTCGTTCTATGAACGTCCAGCAGCACGTCATAGAATATAATTTCAAAACTTGAATGATTTTTGTCAAATCAAAACATTTTTTTTTTTTTATGGGGTATCCGTTGTGGCCAAAGGTCCCTTGTAGCCCACTCTCCTCTATATTAAAACCAGATGGAACGACACCGAGGCTCTTTTATACTGTCATGGGAGCTCGAAAGCAACGTGAGAGTTGGCGTGCTATTAATTATTTCCAGACTAATAACATTTGGAAATTTGGAATCTAATTCAATGTATAAATCTCGGAAGGGCTTTCATTCAAGCTTCAATTCAATGAAATTTGTGCCCGGAAATCTGAGATATGATGATCGCTGTTTACGCACAGGGTCTTGTCTGTTCTACATCTCTCGACCATAGTTCTGGAGAGCGATTCTGTAACTCTAGCGTTAACTTAGAGCAAGCGTTAACTTTTTCCCCGGTTCTACGCCACTGCATTGCCCCGCTTGTACCCGCTCAGCCCCGCGAGCGCCCATATGCTTTGTTTTGGGGCGCCAACTGTCGGAGATCGCCCCGTTTATTAACGCTAATAAACAACCGAACCCACGGAAATCCCGACTCCGTGATAACGCTAACTAGGGATCTTGCTCTATCGAATCGAATTTTTCAACGCCAGCCGTGACGAGGCTCTCAGAGACAACGCTAACTTTTAACGCTTGCCATATAACGAACTGTCTGAATAGAGCGTTCGCGCGCTACCGAAGAGATTTCTAAACGCATGCTTCTAACGAAATGTACTTTAATATAGACATAGGTATTCGTTCATTTTCATATATATATTACTTAATTATAAATACGTATATGATGGACTCCACGCCGAGCTGACCAAAAAAGACATCGATGTCGTGGATTTTTTTAATTTTCGATTATGCTCTAGTACCATCGGAATCGGCAACTTCTGCGTATATAATTCATATCTATTATATTATAGATAAAAGTTGCTTCTGATGCTATATAATAGAACATATTCGAAAATGAAAAAAACATCCTTAACATCGAGGTCTTTTTTTTTGTCCGACGGATTCCCGCCGTGCCAATCATTCGTATAATAAGAGTGTTATATATAATCCGTCCACAAAGACACCCTTATTCATATCGATTTTGGTTTCCTAGCGAAGTTATAATTATTTTAATTTATAATGAAAAGTCCTTCGATCACTTTCCCGAATATCTATGCTTCGGCAACGTTAAAATTCAAATTCAAATTATAAAACTCCTTTTAAATAAAATTGGTGCTTGCAAAAATAGTTTCACAAGCGTTTTGTGGAATTTACGTGTTCACTCCTCATGATATACTTTATTCATAGTTTTTATAAATTAACAACACAGACATGAGGGATTCTGTGCCAATCGATCAAAACCCTCACCATCTCAGCAGATGAGATAACGCTAACTTAGCGCTTGCCGTAACGAACCGCTGAATAGAGCGTTCGGGCGCTATACCGAAGATATTTCTATTTATGTATATAAAATTCACGAATATAAAATTTATAAAATTACTCATATACATGAATTTCCATGGGATCAAAAATGAACAATTTCCAATAAAAAAAATGGCATGATTGTTATTATTTAAACGATTAAATAACAGTGAAAATGATATTTCCTACAGAAAATAGCTTCTTAAAGCGAAAAAATTCGAATATGTTATAATTGTTTTGTAATTTTCAGTAATTTTGTCAATAACATAAAGATTATCATCGATAAAAAAATCCAAGTTCTTAACTGACCCCAAGAAAATAAATCTACTGCGGAAAAAACAAGAATTTCGTTTTGACTGCAACTTTAACCTTGAATAACTTTTGATGGAGTGAATTTAGCCAAAAATGTTAAGAGACTTTTTTTGTAAAGCATTTGATTTCCCATTAGAATATTCATCGGTTTTTTCCAGGGTACTGATTTTTACATGAATTACAAAATTCCAAAGATGAAAGATCAAATTGTAAAGCTATACCAATTTTTAAGGCATGATTGTAAGGAACCGGTTCATCTGACGGCAAATTTCAATCAGACCTTTTTTGTAGAACATTCAATTTCCTTCAAAAAATATGTGCAAGTCAATTTTGTTTAACGCAATGGTTTGGGAGTTCTGAGACAAAAGCCCGCTCAGGAAAAAAAATCTAAAATTGCGACGATAGACCTCTTAATATTAATATTAGGGACTCAAATTCTCACAATAATTTTTTTTTGTCACCCCAAACAATATTTTCAATATACTCAAAAAAAAAAAAAAAAAAAAATTGTCGATTTTTTTGGCCCTTTTTGGATTTTTTTATCGATGATAATCTTTATGTTATTGACAAAATTACTGAAAATTACAAAACAATTATAACATATTCGAATTTTTTCGCTTTAAGAAGCTATTTTCTGTAGGAAATATCATTTTCACTGTTATTTAATCGTTTAAATAATAACAATCATGCCATTTTTTTTATTGGAAATTGTTCATTTTTGATCCCATGGAAATTCATGTATATGAGTAATTTTATAAATTTTATATTCGTGAATTTTATATACATAAATAGAAATATCTTCGGTATAGCGCCCGAACGCTCTATTCAGCGGTTCGTTACGGCAAGCGCTAAGTTAGCGTTATCTCATCTGCTGAGATGGTGAGGGTTTTGATCGATTGGCACAGAATCCCTCATGTCTGTGTTGTTAATTTATAAAAACTATGAATAAAGTATATCATGAGGAGTGAACACGTAAATTCCACAAAACGCTTGTGAAACTATTTTTGCAAGCACCAATTTTATTTAAAAGGAGTTTTATAATTTGAATTTGAATTTTAACGTTGCCGAAGCATAGATATTCGGGAAAGTGATCGAAGGACTTTTCATTATAAATTAAAATAATTATAACTTCGCTAGGAAACCAAAATCGATATGAATAAGGGTGTCTTTGTGGACGGATTATATATAACACTCTTATTATACGAATGATTGGCACGGCGGGAATCCGTCGGACAAAAAAAAAGACCTCGATGTTAAGGATGTTTTTTTCATTTTCGAATATGTTCTATTATATAGCATCAGAAGCAACTTTTATCTATAATATAATAGATATGAATTATATACGCAGAAGTTGCCGATTCCGATGGTACTAGAGCATAATCGAAAATTAAAAAAATCCACGACATCGATGTCTTTTTTGGTCAGCTCGGCGTGGAGTCCATCATATACGTATTTATAATTAAGTAATATATATATGAAAATGAACGAATACCTATGTCTATATTAAAGTACATTTCGTTAGAAGCATGCGTTTAGAAATCTCTTCGGTAGCGCGCGAACGCTCTATTCAGACAGTTCGTTATATGGCAAGCGTTAAAAGTTAGCGTTGTCTCTGAGAGCCTCGTCACGGCTGGCGTTGAAAAATTCGATTCGATAGAGCAAGATCCCTAGTTAGCGTTATCACGGAGTCGGGATTTCCGTGGGTTCGGTTGTTTATTAGCGTTAATAAACGGGGCGATCTCCGACAGTTGGCGCCCCAAAACAAAGCATATGGGCGCTCGCGGGGCTGAGCGGGTACAAGCGGGGCAATGCAGTGGCGTAGAACCGGGGAAAAAGTTAACGCTTGCTCTAAGTTAACGCTAGAGTTACAGAATCGCTCTCCAGAACTATGGTCGAGAGATGTAGAACAGACAAGACCCTGTGCGTAAACAGCGATCATCATATCTCAGATTTCCGGGCACAAATTTCATTGAATTGAAGCTTGAATGAAAGCCCTTCCGAGATTTATACATTGAATTAGATTCCAAATTTCCAAATGTTATTAGTCTGGAAATAATTAATAGCACGCCAACTCTCACGTTGCTTTCGAGCTCCCATGACAGTATAAAAGAGCCTCGGTGTCGTTCCATCTGGTTTTAATATAGAGGAGAGTGGGCTACAAGGGACCTTTGGCCACAACGGATACCCCATAAAAAAAAAAAAATGTTTTGATTTGACAAAAATCATTCAAGTTTTGAAATTATATTCTATGACGTGCTGCTGGACGTTCATAGAACGAACGAGCATATGCACCGAGCAGCGTCAAGACTTCAAAATGATTGTTGCTACTAAACGACAAGTCAGAATCGCTTGCCGTTTGTCAAAAATGTTCTATGAACGCTTCTAAATATTCAAGTGACAGGTAGTTTGTGCTCTTTGCGAAATTCGTTCGACTCCCGAGGCACTTGAAACTTTCAATACCTATTTTACGCCACGAGTCAGAAAAAAAAAATTAATATTCATTGTTTATAATTATGAATCAAAATTTGATGAAAACCTTCAGGTTCGGAACAACATGGTACATGCTCCTTATGAATGTTCTGAAATTTTGTAGTGTAGAAGTTAGAGCGAGTTGAATATAAAATACCGTAAATTTTTAAACACGGAAAAAAGTAACATTTTTGTAATTTTCTCGAGAACTAAGAAGGTTGGAAACTTTTTTCAGAGTACCAAAAATAAGCTTGTATTCTCTGACCGAAATATAATATTATAATAAAAATGAAAAATCGACTGAAAAAAATTATCACCGAGGGACTAGCTAAAACGAGTGGGCCCACAGCTTCGTATCCCCTCTCAACTCGACGACGCGTAGCCCATGCGCAATGAGCGAAGTCTAGTGGCACAGCTTCGTATCCCCTCTCAACTCGACGACGCGTAGCCCATGCGCAATGAGCAAAGTCTAGTGGCGTAGCTTCTTCATCGCTTCTGCACTACATGCTACGATACGAGACGCCGTATTCTCCAGCCTACAACTTTGTATTCCCTATTACAATTCGAAACCTTTGCGTCATTTCTTTGCAAGGCTCTACTACGATACGAGTACTAGGTATTTGAAAATGTCCGATCGTCTCAAGCCGTACGACGCGGTGATTTTACAACAAATATTATTGCATGATGACTACCGAACGATTAATGATAAGGGAAAAGCTTACCGGCCGAAACACGATGTTTATATCGCGATTAGTAAGGAAATGGAAGTTCGCGGATCTCACATAACCCCTCACCACGTTCATACCATTATTAATAATGACCGTAAAGGCTATAAATCTTTACTAATAAAAAAATATGGCATCGGAACACCTGAGGCTGTAAATAACGACAGCTCAATAACTAACACCACTACCGAAACGGTTGACACAGCTAAATCAAGCTATTCAAAAAACATCAGGCTCATTTTATCGGTAGAGAATTGGTCGGAGATGAAGCCGAGAAAGTTGATATCCGGTCAGCGTCTCTACTGGAAATTTAAAGAGGGGTGGACCGATATTATCGCTGACAAAATAAGCCAGCAATTTGAGAGCGTACCATGCGTTTTTTCCTTTAAAAACAACCTTATCAACCCGACGGCTACTGCTCGCTGTTACGCCAGGTTTGCGGGTACTTGCGTAGAATGCAAAGCGTCAATCAAAGGCGAGTTGCTGAAAGAACCCTCTAAGGATTCTGATGTAACGATTACCTGTCGAATTACTGATATTGTTACAGAAATGCATACCGGTAGCAAAAAAAGGCCCTTGAGAGGTGTAAAGCGGGAAAGAATAGCTAACAAATTAATAGACGAAAACAAAGACGCGATTACTTATAGGCGTGAGGAGGCCGAACGACTCAAACGATTCGGCCAAAGGGAACCACCTACACTACCGAGTAGTGCTGTGTTGCGTCAGGCAAAAGAGCAACAACTACTCAAAGCGTATGGACTAACATTCTCTGATCCTGTGCTCAATTTGTTACATCAAGCGAAATTTGGCAAGTATGCTGGCTCCATACACAGTGTCAGCGCACTTAAGTTTTCTTGTATCTATTGGTCACCTGAGCAATTTCAGATATACGTTTCCCGATGTAAAAAAGATCGCAATGCAGTATTGACAATTGATGCGACAGGCGGAATAGCAAAGCGCGATGTTAAAGACCCACATATATTTCTCTATCAATGTGTCCTCATTACGATAGAAGGTAGCGTACCTGTTTTTCAAATGGTGTCGGCAGACCAATCAGCATTGCAGATCGGAAATTTCTTAAGATTCATAATTTCAAAACGGGCCCCCATTCCTCCTATTGTTGTTAGCGACTTCGGATGGGCTTTGTTAATTGCGACGTCGCAAACTTTCGGCAAGTGCAGTAACTTGCAGGACTATTTACAAAGATGTCATTGCAAGAGGTAGTAATTCACTCCCGGCATCTGACATTCGATTAGACGTTTCGCATCTGATCTCCATGGTGGCACGCTGGAAATGTTTGAAACAGCGAGGAAAGGGTTGTGCTGTACGTCGATTTTATTTGAGATGCGTAAGCCAAGCTTATCAAATGACCGATTTTCATGATTTGACCTATTTCCTTGAATCTGTTCTCGCGGTATCTCTAAACGAATATGTGGGATGCACAACAAATGGGTTTCCATTAGCAGCAGAATCCCGCCTGCAGTATCTTAACGGCGTAATAAAGGGAACGGTTATAGACGAGAAAGATGATCATCATGATGATGACGACATAGACAATGTTACCGATGATGACCAAGAAGTAGAAGGGATCATTTCGAACTGGAAAACATGGGCTCGAACCCTTTATACTACTGCGCAGAGTGTTGAAAATAAAACCACGGAGGGTAACGTAATTAACGCCTGTTTCAATCCAGACTTTGCCGATCAATTTGTGAAGCAATTGCTTCCCTACTTGCCCCTATGGACGGGTATTATGCGACCATTTTTCAATAAAGGCTCGATCATAGCTACGTCATCCTCCGTCGAAGCAGAGTTTAATGACTTGAAAAATCGAGCGTTTAAAGGTCAGTTGCCGATGCGCATTGATAAATTTGTTCTTCGACATCTGGAGCATCTTGATGGCAAAATCAAACTTACGTCGAAACCATGCGATCTATCAACTCAGAATGACGAAACCGTAAACATGTATGAAAGATCTTCGACAAATCACACGCAAGCCATCGATCTCAGTTTGCTGTCAACCAAAGGCATCGAATCAGTGTCTAATCCGATAGCCGAGTCTGCTTTCCAAAGTGAATTATCAAGCAGATTGGAAGATTGTTTGATGACGGATATTGGACACAGCACTCCTAACTCGTCTTTGGTAGAGAGCACTGCAATTTTACAAGACACAACAGTTGAATCTGATTGCAAGACAGTCGGGGACAATTTGGTTGATGATATTCAGCCTGTTGAGCACAAGTCTGATAATGGTCTCTTGGCTTGTGATGGAATTTTAACAAGTGAGGCCATTTCGACGGATAGTCGTGATAGCCAGGACGTATCGTGTTCGACCAACCAATTACAGGACTTAGATATTTGCGAAAATTGGAAAGGCTTGGGAGAAAAATCTGAAGTCATTGTGGAGCTCACAGAGAACCAACCGTTAGAAAAAAAACGTACTAAGCGTTCTTATTTGGACAAGTGTCCTGAATGGGAGTTTGTCAAAGATGCGAGATTGGGAACAATACCTATTTTCAGAAATGGGTTCTTGAGCGGAGCCGTGAAAATTGATTCAGGAAGAATTAATTTAACCAAAACTTGCGCATTTGACTCACTCGTTCAACTCATTTTACATTAGTCCAGTTGACGTACCTGCTCATAGATACTATTTTGCCATATCAGTGAGTCTTAGCACTTGTCTTATAGTTTTCGACGTCCTGAATCCAACGGTGCAAGAATTTTTGCGCTAAGTCGCGAGGAAGGGGTTGAAAAAATTTTTTGAACATCGAAATTGCAATATTTCGATAACGACGAGGAAAGTGGAAAATAGTTTTAGACAAGAGTTGTAGAGAAAAAAAAGCTGCGCAGAAAATAATTCAACTTTTTTTCTCTGAAATTGATAGGTGAGCCAGTGCAATTATTTTAAGATTTTCAATAGCGTTAGACAGAAATGGAGGAGTGGGGCGACAGGCGAGCGCGGAGAAGGCATGGCGGGCCAGTGGTGGGGCTACCCAGGGTCTTGCGCGCTGCTCCACGGGGGCATCCATACAGGACGTCCGCGATTTTTTGCGAATTTTGCCCCCCCCCCCCCCCCCGTGTCACAGTTAGTCACAATATTCGAACCCCTCCCCCTCACGAAACGTCCGATGGTCACAATCGCAGACCCCCCCTTAATTCTCTAAAGTCGCAAGTGACGTGAAAAAAATACTATAAAAATTATGTATAATAAATTCTTTACGGTGTCAGTTTAATATGGAAACGGTTTTTTGCGTGGACGTCACACCCGGCATTGCCCCCCCACCCCACCTGGTCGCAAATAGTCACGTTTCGTGGACCCCCCCCCCCCCATAAGCACGGACGTCCTTTATGGATGCCCCCTACTCTCCCAATGTCGGCAGCGCGCAAGACCCTGGGTACCCCTACCACTGGCCCGCCATGCCTTCTCCGCGCTCGCCTGTCGCCCCACTCCTCTATTTCTGTCTAACGCTATCAAAATTTTTTAAATAATTCCACTGGCTCACCTATCGATTTCAGAGAAGAGAAGTTGAATTATTTTTTACGCAGCTTTTTTTTCTCTACAACTCTTGTCTGAAACTATTTTCCACTTTCCTCATCGTTATCGAAATATTGCAATTTCGATGTTCAAAATTTTTTTTTAACCCCTTTCTCACGACTTAGCGCAAAAATTCTTGCACCATTGGATTCAGGACGTCGAAAACTATCAGAAAAGTGCTAACACTGACTGATATGGCAAAATCGTATCTATGAGCAGGTACGTCAACTGGACTACATGCAATGGCGGTGAATCAAACATACTACGAAAATGTACAGTCATGCGTGAGTCCAATAATGAAATTGGCTTCGACAATGCTGAAAGATAAAAATCTTAATTCTAAACACCTCGCAGAAGGAGCCAAGATCCTCCTAAGTACGAGACTCTTCTCGGATGCTGTCTCAGTGTACACGAGGAGCATAAGAAGACTCGATGCAGTGTGTAATGTAGCTCATTTAGCTGATGAGTTATTCATGAATGATCCGAGTTGCATCAAAAACGTTTCATGTGCTTGCGGATATAATATTAGCAGATGTTTTGTGATGGTCAACATAAACGTAAATATATTGATGTGTGAAGGATTGCAAGAGATGCAGAAAGCGATCGATGATGCCCAGTTTACGCGGGGATCTTGTTTAAAATGTAAGAAGAGTATTCAGGAAAAACGGTCATACGGTCCGCATATCTTGATCGATCTTTCAGTATTTACCGACGAAAGGTATTCATACATGACTCAGAATAAGAACATTCGTCACACCCTTGAGTCGATCGCAACTACTATAACACTGGAAAATAACACTTTCATGATAGCGGGTGCGATTGATTACCGGGTAGAGCATTATATATCATATGCGAAAGCAGGACTACACTGGAACATGTATGACGACCTTTGCGTGAAACGTATGAGTGCCAATCCTCGCACTGAAATAAAACCGCATCTTATTGTTTATACTATCGTCCGCGAAGATAATTGAATATAACAAGTCCGACATTACGATCAAATAAATATTGTTGACTATTCAATTCATGGCCGATCTACGTTTTATTATTGACGCAACTAAGTGAAATTATTGACAAATATAGCTGCGTACGAAATATGGGATGACAAAGAGGATATCATGTGAAAAAATATAAATCTTGCATATATATATATATAATATATATATATATATATATATATATATATATATACATATATATATATATATATATATATATATATATATATATATATATATATATATATATATATATATATATATATATATATATATATATATATATATATATATATATATATATATATATATATATATATATATATATATATATATATATATATATATATATATATATATATATATATATATATATATATATATATATATATATATATATATATATATATATATATATATATATATATATATATATATATATATATATATATATATATATATATATATATATATATATATATATATATATATATATATATATATATATATATATATATATATATATATATATATATATATATATATATATATATATATATATATATATATATATATATATATATATATATATATATATATATATATATATATATATATATATATATATATATATATATATATATATATATATATATATATATATATATATATATATGTATAGTATCAATATACGAATACGAACACAAGATTAACAATTAGGGGTTACTTTAAGCATATTAAGCCACGATTGACATCATAATAATACAGGCAGATAGTGAATGAGAATTACTCAAGAAAATAAACATTCATTTTTATTCATTGAAATACTATTAGAAACGGAAAATAATAAAATAAGAAACGGAAAAATGATTACTAAATAGAGAAATAATGACCAAAAACATCAAAGATTAAAAGAATACCGAGAAACTTTAAGAAAGGTCAAATAAAACTAGAAAATCTTAATAATACACAAAAACATGAATAAAAAATAATTTAATGAACACAAAAAACCACAAAAATGATTAAAAATTAAGAAAAAATCAGAGAATTGAAAGAATGAAACAAATTACACAAATCAAGAAAAATTATAAGATTACAAAAAAATATATAAAATAATTCCGAAAAATACAAAAAATACAAAAAAATTACAAAAATTAAAAAAAAAAAAATACAAAAAAAATTAGTCAAATAATTGTAAAAATACAAAAAAATCATAAAAAATAACAAAAATACAAAAATATCATAAAAAATAACAAAAATACAAAAAAATCATAAAAAATAGCAAAAATACAAAAAAAAAAAAATTAAAGAAAAAAATGGAGCCATAATTCACCACGTCCCCGCCGTTGGCTCCGGGTAATGCCAAGAGTGAGTAATGGATACTATACACCTTTGAGTTACGTCATGACGGAATTTTCTATATTCTAAATTTCGACCATAAATTCAGTCATATGTCGTAAGATGGTGCGATTTGGAGTGAGATGCTGCTTCGAACTTCAATGTTCCGGTCTGCTTCGAGCTTCCACTCGATAGTTCTGCATATTTCGACCATAGTTCTAATCATGTGTCGTGAGATGCTGCGATTTAGAGTGAGATGCTGCTTCGAACTTCAAAGTTCCGGTCTGCTTCGAGCTTTCCCTCGATAGTTCTGCATATTTCGACCATAGTTCTAATCATGTGTCGTGTGATGCTGCGATTTAGAGTGAGATGCTGCTTCGAACTTCAAAGTTCCGGTCTGCTTCGAGCTCCCTCGCGATAGTTCTGCATATTTCGACCATAGTTCTGGTCATGTGTCGTGAGATGCTGCGATTTAGAGTGAGATGCTGCTTCGAACTTCAAAGTTCCGATCTGCTTCGAGCTTCATCTCGATAGTTCTGCATATTTCGACCATAGTTCTGGTCATGTGTCGTGAGATGCTGCGATTTCTAAGTGAGATGCTGCTTCGAACTTCAAAGTTCCGGTCTGCTTCGAGCTTCCTCTCGATTGTTCTGCATATTTCGACTATAGTTCTGGTCATGTGTCGTGAGATGCTGCGATTTAGAGTGAGATGCTGCTTCGAACTTCAAAGTTCCGGTCTGCTTCGAGCTTCATCTCTATAGTTCTGCATATTTCGACCATAGTTCTGGTCATATGTCGTGAGATGCTGCAATTTGCTACTTGCAAACCAGGAGTTCTGGTCTTTTCTACTGTATTTGGATAGTCGCATGTAGTTCGGACAGAATCTGATTGTTAATACTATTGGGAATGAAAATTACAATTGTAAAAAATTTCTTACGTCTCATTTTCGTGCTTTTTTGTCTTTTTCGCACAGAACTCTCGGAGTTATAGCCGCAGATCGTAGAACACTTTGTATTTACGTAATACGGAGTTCAAGTTAACGAATCCCGATGAGATGCTAGAAAAGCCTATGAGAAGTTAGCGTCTCATTTTCAAAAAGTGCCCTCATGTGCTGAAAATCGACAGAACTCTTGGAGTGATAGCCGCAGGTCGTAGAACTCTTCGAATTTACGTAATTTTGTCTTCAATTTAACGAATTACGCTGAGATGCTAGAAGAGCTCACGCGAAGTTAGCGACTCATTTTCAAAAAGTGCTTTTTCGTACCGAAAATTAATAGAACGACCGCCACAACCTGACGGGAACTATAGAACTAAACCGGATGCTAACAGAACTGCAATTTAATTTTGAGATTCTAACAATTGAGATGCAAAGTTCACAGAGGTTGAGACTATGATGATCGGCAAAGAGTGTACTTGTACCATGAGTTGCATATAATTGGGGGTCCTATGCGGCCTATCCACGCGTCCTCACGGTATATAGTAATACAAGCGCGCGGCGCACAAATACGAATCTTCACATCCGATTATCTCAGCAACTACTGGAGCGATTTTGACGTTTTTTTTTTTTTTATTTTGTGGTAAATTAACCCGCTGAAACCGATTCTCCACTCGGTTTGCCTTAATATTCAGCGGAAATGCTGCTGCTATCAATATATTCTTATATTAATATGAAATTAGGAAGTAGAGGTGAAATTGAAATATAAACTGCCAGGAAACTTATTTATTGAAGTCTTTTTTTTTTTTTTTTCCTCATCACAATTATTTTACAAGTGGTCGTAAAAATATGAATAGTCTGATATCTACTAAATGAACATTCTTTTTATACTTTTTTTCATAATTACTGTATAATGCACTACATATAAATATTCTTATATACTTACTTACTAACTTATTGCATATGGTAATATAATATATGCAATAAGCGATAAGTAAGTCAATAAGTTAGTAAGTAAGTATATAAGAATATTTATATGTAGTGCATTATACAGTCATTATGAAAAAAAGTATAAAAAGGATGTTCATTCAGTAGATATCAGACTATTCATATTTTTATGGACACTTGTAGAATAATTGTGATGAGAAAAAAAAAAAAAAAAATAGGACTTCAATAAATAAGTTTCCTGGCGGTTTATATTTCAATTTCACCTCTACTTCCTAATTTCATATTAATATAAGAATATATTGCTAGAAGCAGCATTTCCGCTGAATATTAAGGATAACCGAGTGAAGAATCGGTTTCAGCGGGTTAATTTACCACAATATCAAAAAAAAAACGTCAAAATCGCTCCAGTAGTTGCTGAGATAATCGGATGTGAAGATTCGTATGTGTGCGCCGCGCGTTTGTATTAGTATACTTACCGCCCCGCGTCTGCCTTGTAGCCCCACTACTCGACCGCTTTCGCGCTCTCTGCCGTTTTTGGTCATGTTTACGGGCATTTTTCACCCATTTCGCAGCATCTTAACGCAAAATCAGGATAGACGTTTGGTAGCGATATACTTCTACTCTCAAAATCCGTTTTCAAAATGACAATCGAACCACTACCAGAGCATCCAGCCGCTCTGCAAGATACGTCATGAAGAAATTAAAATCGCAATCACGGACAAACTAATTATCCGACAGCGCCTGGATTGTGCACACGTAAAGTACCCGTAAATCACTATTTTGTTGCGGAAAGCCCGCGCTACAACTTTGAAAATGGCGGAGTTATGAATTTAAAAAAAAACGCAGATTTTTTCGGTTTTTCCGGATTTTCTCCGTTAATATTGATCCGATCGAGACCGTATAGGCTCATTTTTTTCGTCTTTCTATTCTCTACAATTCCTCTGTGCAAAGCACCAAGATCGCTCCATCGGTTCAGCTTTTACAAGCGAAAAACGAAAAAAAAAAGCGTTTTTTTTATGTTTTTTGTTCATAACAAATTAACCGCCCATATTTGCGAGTCGAAAACATAACACTATACATCTACGGACTGTCTTTTGTGCGATGGCACTCGCGGTATCCTGCTAAAATTTTTGGCCGGAAATCACTCATTTTCTGCTCTATTGCCTGGTCTAGAGATATTCATTCTCTTGTCGTAGACGCAAAGCGTTGACTGAAGAATTTAGAGACAGCTCACCCTGGGCATTTTCGTGAGCCGAGAAAGTGGGCTTGAAGTGGGCTTGGGGACGAAACAGCGTCGGAACTTACCGACAGAAATAACATTGTAGTATATCTATAGCGTGCGAATATATAGATATACAGTAATGCTATTTCGGTCGGTAAATTCAGACACTATTCATATCCCCAAGCTCGTTTTCCCGGCTTACACTTCCCCGTTAGGTGAGCCGTCTTTATAGATCTTCAGTCAACGCGCAAAGTGACAACATTTCTGATACATTTTCATCTAAAAATTTACCCGAAATTGACTTTCAATACTAATATTCTTAAAAGATCAAAGTTATACAGTACAATGTCGATTATCCGACTTAATTGTGAACGGGCAGCGTTCGGATAATCAAAAATTATATTCGACCAACAAATTCCGAAAATACGCTAATTTGTTCAAAGTTGTTAAAGAAGTATTTAATTTATTCAAAGAAACACACATAGATCAGATTATGATCATGATAGAATATATTTATTTAAAAATAATTAACATCAATATATTATTAATACGGTAACATACATTTTCTATATTTCTTTTTTTTTTTTCAAATTCGACGTTTTTCTTTTGTTTAATGATAAAATTTTTTCATTTTCACATATTCGCTCTACTTTTTTTTTCATTCGAATTATCGTTCATATTTCAGTTCGTTTTATGCAAAGTTCGGATAAACTAAATTTAATGTACTTAGCGTGAGACTCTACCGTGTCTCTTAATTGAAAAAAAATAAAATAAAAGAAATAATGGCAAACGATAAACTAATAAAAATAGGTGTTGAGCCCCGGAGGATTCTTTGTCAACATAAAATAAATTTTCAGGACGAGACTGTTGTGACCACGTCTGGATCCAATGCTGAGTCTGATATCCCACTTGGTACAGCAGAAATAGCACTTGGCTCGTGTAGCTGTTGGTGAATTTGTAAAATGTTTAACAGACTCAAAAGGATATGCAGAACTCATCAGGAGTACTGTTTTTAACATTGGCTTATCAATCACATTAGGCACAAAAGTACTTTCATTTAGACGTTTATCTATTTATGTATTATTTACTTTAGAATATTCTTTCAAAAATTATTACAACCATGACAGTCTATAGCTCTACCTTATTAGAAGTGCTCGAAGTGTCTACCACCAGCGTGTATACATTCATGCAATCTGTCGTAGTAGTTTGCGATCGAGTTTCGGATCTGTTGTGGTGTGATGTTCGCACAAATCTCCTGAATTCTTGCCCATAAATCCTCTAGATTCAGGAGTGGTTCTTCTTCATAGAGCTGATTTTTTAGGTGCGGCCAGATGAAAAAGTCCATCGGCGTCAGGTCTGGGGAGCGTGCGGGTCATCTTACAGGGCCATTGCGGCCGATCCAACGCTGTGGGAATGTTCGGTCTAAATGCTGACGTACGCCTACTGTTGAGTGTGGTCGAGCTCCATCATGGAGATACCACATGGGACCATTCAGCTGTTGATGAATTTGTAAAATAATTGATAAACTCCAAGGGTTATGCAGAGTGGTGTACAAGTTTTATGTACTGCTGGGAGTCCGATGTCTGAAATTTGTTTATTAATGTAGTATGCACAAAAATAATTTAATTTATCCATTTGACTAGTTATACATATTAACTTTATTTGTATTATTTCTTTTGTAGTATTCTACATCTTGCGGAATTTCAATACATACGTTCTGTTCAACATTCCTAAGTGCGTGACCAACTTCATTCTGGAGCATCTCGAGGTACATCCCACCATTCAAGTTACCGTTGATAATGAAAGGCCCGATAAGTGTATCACCACACACAGCTGCATAGAGGTTTAATTTCATCGGATACTGTGTGCGTGTCTCCATCATTTCGTGTGGATTTTCACGAGACCACCTACGCACGTTTTGGCGGTTTGGCGTTCCGCAAATTTGTACCGTGCATTCATCTGCAAAGCAAATGCGTCCGAGCATGCCGTGGTCGGCGTTGATACGACGTATCATGTTCAGGCAGTATTCGTTCCGTATTATCAGATCTGGCGCGAACAATTTTTGGTGCAACCTTATCTTAAATGCGTTATATTTTTGCTGTTTTAGAACCCGCCACACAGTAGACTTCGCGAGATGTACCTCTTGTGCAATCTTTGATGTCTTCGCGCGGTCGTCGACTTCGGCTCTAGCACAAATGAGGGTACGTTTCTCATATGATACCGCCCTTGTTGGATAGCGAACCTTTCTATCAGCTTCAGCCACACTACCAGTGTCCTGGAAGCGGTTGAACGTTTTCAAAACGGCAGTATGCGTAGGTACCGGACGATCCGGATTCTCAACAGCAAACTTAACTCCCACTTCACGCGCGTTCAACCCAGATGCAAAATCTATTACCCATCTAATCCGCTCAGCATCAGAGTATACGTAATTTGGCATGACAATTTAGAATATACTTACAGGAAAACGAAAAACAAATAAAATAAAAATAATCGATGAGGAAGGTGAAGTCTGGGACGTAACAAGTATTTAAAAAAACAAAACTTCATTTAAAAATGAAAAAATAACGGAACAACAAACACAAAAGAAATTACCGATAGTATTCACAGTAAATATAAAAGAATTATCGGAATAGTTAAAAGAACGGAACAACAAACGCGAAATAGATTACCGATAGTATTCACAGTAAATATAAAAGAATTATCGGAATAGTATAAAGAACGGAACAATAAACGCGGAATAAATTAACGATATAGTATTTGCAGTAAATATAAAACGGTTATGGGAATAGTAAAAAGAACGGAACAACAAACGTGAAAGAAATTAACGATAGTATTTGCAGTGGATATAAAACAATTATTGAGATAGTGGAATGAACGGAACAACAAACGCAGAAAAATGAACGATACAGGTGAAGAAACTATTTGACCAGGAATTATATTTTAATTTGTCAAGCAATTACTGATCTGAACCTTGAATAGTGTGGCTTTTATCAATTAATCCAGAATATTCTATTGGTACCTTTAAAAAAATATTGAATTTTACAAGAATGGCATGCTGTGCTCAAAAAATACTCACCTGATTGAATTTTAAAATGTTGTCGGTGAGTGTAGATCAAGTTAGCACTGGAATTCGGTGATGGTATGTAAAATATACGAAATTCGAATAATTCATGTAAAATTCACATACTACATCGCTAGATGGTACCAATCCTTTAAATAATCAAATTCTGAATTCTCAGATGTAAATAATTGTACAGACGGATTCATTTATATCGTTACAATTTTTGGCATATACCTATAGACAGTATTGGAGTAGGTACTACAAAAGTAAATGTTAATTCATACAAATTTGAGAGAAAACTGTAATCAGAATGTGTATAAATTTCATTTACACTTTGGTTTCGAACAAAATGCCAAGTTAATTCAAAATCGCCATAAATGGAAATGAACTGCACATTATTCCATTATGACGCATAACAGCTTTTAGTATTTCAAAATGATGAACAAATATAAAAACGCACTTTTGATCATAATTTTTAATTAAAAAAATTTAATCGTACATTATTTTCGAAAAATCAATTTATTAACATATTATGATTTATATTTTAACACCTTAATCCTACCAAGTTATTAAATTGCTATCGCATGGCTGATACAAAGCTGGAAAACCTGTAAAAGTCATTGAATTCGATTTTTATGGTGTATCTAAAGCTCTGGATGTTTCTATTTATCGCCAATGATCATGATTCTATTTTAAATCACTTTGATTATTTTTTTGATTGATATCACTACCTGTTACGCAAATCCGTTGACTTCAATATTTGATAATTATGTAAATTTATATGGTAAACATTTAGACTAGTTGTAATTTAAGTGAGTTATAATTATTCTATGCTCTAATTCTCAATCATTGTAGTTCTTAAAATAAAAAATGTAAGACTTGGCGAGCAATGCATAAAGGCTACGATCGATAGATTTTATAGACTGAAGTGCACGCGAAAGGTTCACACGTTTAAGAATATGCTGTTGGCTTGTTATTGGGAAATGTGAATACCTTCAGTAAGAAAGTACGAAGCCTCACCATTGAGTGTTCAAGTCAATCCATACTACTGCACTTTGATCGTGGTTGCCAATTTAGATTTTGTGAAAGGTAGTGAACAATGTACAACCTCTTGATACAGCCATATCATCAACCTGTAGTTCAACTACCTGATGTTGCCTAGCTCTAGATGCGTTACAAAAAAAAAGTGCTGGTGAAAAGTGCTGTACGAATCAAAATAATGAGTACACCAATAAGTCTACAGTCGTATCATGACTTATCTTCGCGATGCATAATAACCTAACCTAATACGTCTATTACAACATCGTTAGCCCTACCGTGGTGATCCAATTGAAGTTTTAGTGAAGCTATCATTAGACGAAACTGCACGTTTACTATGCAAGACTGACACTAAGCCTTCCATGATATGTGAGGAATTATTGGATGGGATAACGCAGTAGATTGTCAACTCAACCTGGATGCCCTTAGGAGACGACTGGGGAGAAGTAAAACAAATTCATATCCAGCGAACAAGTAAATGTGCGCATAATGAACACGGGAGCCTCAGAATCCAGTAACAAACAGTGCAACAGCTGAACGTTTAAAAATAATTACGAACATAGTGTAAAGTGAAAGTATATTGTGGCTACTGCAGTATGGCCACCCAACCTACTGCAAGACATCGGAACACTGCAAAAAGTTCAGATTCCGAAAAGTTATAGACCCACAAAGATCCCTAATGCACGAAAATTGCTATGTTATGAGAAGAGGTCAAGGCACTTGGGCCCAGGGTGAACAGGGTGATTTCATTGAGACTTACAACCTGCTAACGGAGTACTACACCATCTAAGGGCCAGATCGCCTGAACGTATCCATGTACTCTAATCTATGACTACATCAACTGAAATTAGAGCGTAGTCCCTTCAACAAGAACCACTAGAACAACTTCCTTGCTAGTCGATTAGTAGATATCTGGAACACGTACGTCAGACCGTGATCAATGCAACCTTAGTCATGTCTTTCGAGTACCGTGGACGCCCACCGCTACGTGCCATCTGACCCTAAACAACTGCTGGCGTAGAAGCGGATTCACAAGCCCAATAATAATAATAATAATAATAATAATAATGATAATGATAATGATAATGATAATGATAATGATAATGATAATGATAATGATAATGATAATGATAATGATAATGATAATGATAATGATAATGATAATGATAATGATAATGATAATGATAATGATAATGATAATGATAATGATAATGATAATGATAATGATAATGATAATGATAATGATAATGATAATGATAATGATAATGATAATGATAATGATAATGATAATGATAATGATAATGATAATGATAATGATAATGATAATGATAATGATAATGATAATGATAATGATAATGATAATGATAATGATAATGATAATGATAATGATAATGATAATGATAATGATAATAATAATAATAATAATAATAATAATAATAACTAACGCAGGTGGTGGGGGGGCGTAAAATCTCCCTCGCTCGGGATGTGACGACCCCGCGTACACCGAGTAAGTCGGAGGGGACTGAAGTCGGCACAGGCCCGATGAATGGCCCCCGAGGCGACCTTAGGGGCCATGCTACGTTCTGGCACGGCACAGGGAGTCGCGCCCCCGAGAGACCCTCAGCACCCAGGAACAAAGAAAAACGATGACATGCACGAACAAAACGAAGAGTTACCTCAGGTGGTAACCCCTGTACAGGGGGAATCCATCCCGGGTTCCGATCGGGTGAAAGCCCCGGTGGCCCAGGGCAGCGGCACGGAGTCTGAGGGCCGCAGAACGTGCAACGGACAGGCGACGAAGACGGCGACGAAGAAGACGGACACGAAAAACGGACAAACGGATAGGACGGCACTGCGACTACCGAGACGGGAAAGGACGGACAGCATGTCGAGCGCGGGTAGCGGGGCGAGTTGCGCTTCAGCTGCATCTGCGATCGGCACCACCAACATCACCAACATCAGAATAACCGACGGCACAGACCTGACGGAGCTACTGACGATAATACGGAGGACAGCGACGAAAATGGCCGAGGCAGCGTCCATACAAAAAAATATGAATATGACCGTGAAGCACGGCATAAAGACGATACTCGAGGCTGCTGACGCTGCGCTGCACAGGTGCATTAAGACAGCCCCGAGAGTACGCACGACCGAGTACGAATCGGCGGAGACAGAAAACGAGACAAAACAACAGGAACGAGCGACGCCACTTACGAAACGAAAAAGGGAGGCGACCGGGACCACTCCGGAGTCCTCCCGAAAGAAGCCCACGGCAGCGGAACCGGCCGCAACCTGGCAGACCGCGACGACAAAGAAGACGAAAATGAAGGAACGGAAAACGAGGACGGACGAGACGAACGCGACGACCCAGGCCGAAGAGGGCAGAGCGGCTCCCAAACTCTGGGGGACGGCTGTGCTCGTTAAACCCGGGGAAAACAGCACGTACTCGGACATCGTAAAGAAAATACGGACGACGGTTGACCCGAAGAAGAGTCACGTACAGGTGACGACTCTAAGGAAGACCAAGAACGGGCTGTGTCTCTTGAAGATAAAGACGAACGCGGACGGACGAGACGACTTCCGACAAGTACTGCAGGACGCGGTCGGGAACGCGGGCAGTGTCAGGTCCGGGACCCCCCGGGTACAACTGGAGATCATGGACCTGGACTGCGTTGCGACCAGAGCAGACGTGGTGCAGGCACTCAGACGGGAAACCGGACGGGACGCGAACTTTGGTGTGCACATCTTCGGTCCGAACCGGGCCGAGCAGTTCATGGCGGTATGCGAACTCGAGCCGCACGAAGCCAAGGCGCTGCTGGGCCGGGGACGGATCGGCATAGGGTGGGTAGGCTGCCGCGTCCGACAGCGACTAACGGTCACAAAATGCCACAAGTGCCTAGGCTACGGACATACGAAAGCGAATTGCGCAGGCAAGGACCGGACAAAGTGCTGCAGAAAATGCGGCGAGACGGGACACTACGCTACGGACTGCAAAAACAGACTGGCCTGTCCACTGTGCACCGAGGCGGGACACAGGGATGCGGCGCATCTCGCGGGGTCAGGGAGGTGCGCGGTGTTTCGGGTTGCGCTGGAGGAGTGCAGGAAGCAGGCTGGACGACGGACAGGGTAATCCAGGGAAACCTGAACCGAAGTAGGACAGCGGACATGCTACTACCACAGATAGCTGACGAACACGATGCCGACATCCTGATTCTGTGCGAGCCGTACAGGGCACGGCGAACGCAGATATGGATCACGAACGAGACCGAGACAGCGGCTATCTGGGTGAGGGGCGCTGCCCGAGCTCGAACAACTGGCCGTGGCGTAGGGGACGACTACGTCTGGGCTAAGGTTGGCGCTGTCACTTACGTCAGCGTCTATCTGACCCCAAACTGCGCTGCAGTGGAGTTCGAAAGGAAGGTGTCGCTCCTCGAGGACGGAATCAGGGACATACCCGGGGACCTCGTGGTCGCGGGGGACTTCAACGCGAGGGCGGTCGAGTGGGGCATGAAAGAGACGAACAGACGAGGACGGCTACTACTGGAGATGGCGGCAAGGCTGGACCTAGTGGTCACAAATACGGGCGACACACCGACGTACAGACGACCGGGATTTGGAGACTCCATCCCGGACGTGACGATGACGTCGGACAGAATATTGCCGTGGGTGGGTCGATGGCGGGTGGTCGAGGACTATACGGCCAGTGACCATCAGTACATCGCCTTCGAAGTGGCAGGAGAGACAACGACGACACGGACCAGGACCCAGCACCCCCTGCGGTGGAATACGGACAAACTCGACGTACGGAAGTTCTCGGAGGAACTGGCGGCAGCGCCAGCCCCGATTACGAACGTCCCCCCAGAGCTGACTGGCCGGCGACGGGCGGAAAGACTGGCAGACGAGACGGCCAAACTGACAGTACGGTTGTGCAACAGCACAATGCCGAAACGACAGTACGGACGTAAAAGACAACCACAGTACTGGTGGACGGACGATATAGCCGAGCTGCGGAAGAGTTGTCTGGCCAAACGAAGACGGGTGACAAGGGCTCGTGGGAGACCCGAAAGGGAAACCCGGCAGGCCGAATACAAGGCGGAACGGAAACGGCTGACAAACGCTATCAAAGACAGCAAAGCGCGATGCTGGAAAAAGCTCTGCGAAGAGGTGGATCGGGACCCCTGGGGTACGGGTTACAAGATCGTAACCGGCAGACTGGGGGCCCGGACCCCGCCGGAACCCAAAGACGCTGAAACCGCACGACGGATCGTCGACGGACTCTTTCCGACACACCCGACGCGCCTGGACGCAACGGACGATGACGAGATGGCGGCGACCCCCGCTTTTACCGCGAAGGAGCTCGTCGGAGCAGCCAAGGCGATGAAGACGGGTAAGGCGCCAGGGCCCGATGGAGTACCGGCGGAGGTTCTCCGGCTGATGGCCAGCCTGAGACCGGAGATACTGCTCGACCTGTACAACATGTGCCTAACGACAGGGACCTTCAGTGACCGGTGGAAGGAGGCGAGGCTGGTCCTTATCCCTAAGGGTAAGGGCGACCCCAGCACGCCGTCGGCATACCGGCCGCTGAGCTTACTGGACACAACAGGAAAACTGTACGAGCAGCTACTGCGACCACGAATCACGGACGCAATACAGAACGGAGGGGGCCTTTCGGACCAGCAGTTCGGCTTTCGGAGGGGTCGATCCACGATTGGAGCGATCCAAAAGGTGGTAGACTTCTTCCGAGAAACAGACCGATATTGCCACGCAGCGCGACCTATCGTGCTGATGGCGACACTGGACGTGAAGAACGCCTTTAACTCGGCCAGGTGGGTGGACATCCTAAAGGCGCTGAGAGATTTCGGGGTCCCACCGTACCTGCTCCGGGTCGTGGAGGACTACCTTCGAAACAGACGACTGACGTACGAGTCAATCGAAGGTCAAGTGACGCGACAGATCACCGCGGGGGTTGCCCAAGGATCTATACTTGGACCAGACTTCTGGAACGGTATCTACGACAGCCTGCTCAGACTGGAGCTTCCGCTTGACGTTCACCTAGTCGCCTACGCTGACGACGTGGCGGCGGTGATTGTCGAGCGCTCTCCAGAACTGGCGCAGTACAAACTCAACCAGACGATGAGACGAGTTGGACGGTGGATGACTGACCACGGACTGCAACTCGCAACAGAAAAGACCGAACTGTTGCTCCTCACCAGAAGACGCATACCGACCAGACTGCACATGACGATCGGGACAGACGAGATCGAGACCAGAGGGGAAGTCAAGTACCTGGGGGTGACCCTGGATACGAAGATGACCTTCTGGCCTCACATACAAAAGACAACCCGGAAGGCGGCCGAAAGGATAGCATCCCTAAGCCGCCTGATGGCAAATACGAACGGACCGAGACCAGGGAAACGGAGACTATTAATGTCGACGACACACTCGATTCTCCTCTACGGTGCGGAGATCTGGGCGGATTCCATGAAGAAAAAGAAATACTGCCACGCGATGACGACAGTACAGAGACGGAGCGCGTTGAGGATCGCCTGCTCCTACCGGACGGTCTCAGCAGAAGCCGTCCTGGTGGTGGCGGGCGTGATTCCCATAGATCTTCTTGCTTTCGAACGCAAGAGGATCTACGGCAGAGACGCAGACATGACGCGAAGGGACGCGGCAACGACGGAAAGAGACAGGACGATACAGACGTGGCAACAACGCTGGACGAAAGAAACGACAGGAAAGTGGACGAGACGACTGATCAAGGACCTGAGACCGTGGATCCGACGGAACTTTGGGGACGTGAACTTTTACGTCACCCAACTACTGACGGGCCACGGCTACTTTAGACGGTACCTTCACAACATGAATCGAGTACGGACGCCGGACTGTAAGTACTGCGGATACGAACGAGACGACGCGGAACACACGTTCTTTAAATGTGACCGCTGGACAGAACTCAGACAGAGACTGGAAACGATCGTGGGAACCATCACCCCCGACAATATTGTCGAGGTGATGCTCCTCGGAACAGAGCAGTGGCAACTAGTCGCCACCTACACAGAGACGATACTACGACGCAAAAACGTGGACGGCTGCCTCGCCTAATCGCGCAGACGGACCGGCATGACGCGAGAGCTTACAGACAACAAGACGAACGGACGAACACGGACAGAACCCCCAGCCAGAAGTAATATGAAAATAGTTCCTGGTCTGGGGGAGGACATCAAGGAGAGGGCGGTTTAGTGGGTAGGCCTGTTTTTTTGGGAGTCCCACATACCCCTCAGCTCAAAAAGCTGGGGAAATCCGTAAAAAGGATTCCGCAACTCCTTGGAAAAAAAAAAAAAAAAAAAAAAAAAAAAAAAATAATAATATGTATGTATGTATGTAATTGTTTATTGATTCCCCAAAGGGGTTACAAGTTCGGACTTCCGTCCCCTCCGTTCCATTCTCTACATCTTTTACATTTTTTCTTAGCCTATCTTACTACTATCCTTAATTGTATCTTACTGCTATCATCTTACTTCAATATTTTTGTCCATTTACTATTTACTATTCACATCTCTCTTTCCTATTTTATTCCCTTCTCTCTCTCTACCCTCTGTACCTTTGCCGTTTTTTATCTTTATTTCCTGTTTTACTTTGTCTCATATTTCTCCTCTTATATCTTACGCTCTTTATTTCATCTTATCTTACATCTTATGCTCTGTTCTCTCTCTATGTTATACATCTCCCTCTTCCTCTCTCATTCATCCTCTCTTATACCGACCTCCGTTTCCCATTCTTTCCCTTTTTCCTCTTTCGTCCGTTCATTCTCTATTTCCTTCATCCATTCTTCTCCCTTTCCTTCCTCTCCCAGCATTTCTCTCACATTCTCCTGCCAGTTACCTTTCTCATTCTCTCTTCTCATGCATCCTTCCCACACATGTTCCCACGTCTCCTCTTCCATTCTACATATTCTACACTTTCTTTCCTCGTCTCCCATCCAGTATTTTGCCGCTCTGACCATGTTTCCCATTCTAAATCTAGCTACTCTTTTCCACCTTTCCTCTCCCCAGTTTTTCTGTAGGTACTTTGGCGTTCCCTCTACTACTATCTCTTTGTACCATCTGTTGTATCTCGCGTCTCTTATTTCTCTCCACCTTTCTTCTCTCTGTTTTTCTTTGTCTTTTCTTTCTATTTCTTCATACTCTGCGTCTTCCCCTTCTTCTCTTATTTTCGTCTCTCTGTCACTTTCCCATTTCGACCTATTCTTTTTATCTCTTCCTCTTTCAATCATCTCCTGTCTGCACATCCTCGCCAGCATGCTTCCCCTTCCTTCTTCTAGCCTTTTCTCGAATTTCCACGCTCTTTTCATTGCCCTTGTTCTTACTTTGTCTCTCTTGAGCTCTTCCCTAACCATGTATCCTGGCGTTCGCCAGTCTACCCCCAGGACCCACCTTATGTACCTTTCTTGTATTGCCTCCGCTTTTTTCCACTCCCTCCATCCCCATATCTCCGCTGCATATTCCACCACCGTCCACACCAGCCTATCAAACATCCATATTCTTCTTTCCCAGTCCTTTCCGTATCTTCTCTTCCCTATCCCCCATACCTGCCTCATTACTATCCCCGCCTTCCTTACCCTCTCTCTTACGTGCGCTTCTTGCCCTCCATTCCTGCTTATTGTGTATCCCAGGTAACAAAACTCTTTCACTTCTTCTATTCTTTTTCCTTTCCATTTCCAATCCACTTTCTTATATCTTCCTCCTCCTTTTCTAAATCTCATTATCTTCGTCTTTCCTACGTTGAGCACCAGTCCTTTTTTATCAAGGTATTTTTCCATCCTCCTTATCATCATCTCCATTCCCTCTTCATCCTCCGCTAGTATTACCATGTCGTCCGCATATGCTAGGGTGTACACCCTGCCTTCTCCTAGCTTCACTCCTCCGTGCTTTCCTGCCTTTCCCAACTCCTCTTCTATGTCAGCTATTAATATGTTAAACAGGAACGAGCTCAGGGGGCATCCCTGTCTCACTCCCTTCACCGTCCAAAATTCTTCCCCTGTTTCTTCTCCTATTTTTACCCTGCTTTTCGTTTCTCTGTATACTTCCTCGATCCGTATTCTTAGCTCTTTTCTCACTCCTCTCTCTCTCATCGTCTCCCATAATGTTTTTCTATTGATTGAGTCAAATGCTGCCTTCAGATCTACGAATACTGCCATCATTTTTCCGTCTTTTTCATGTATTTGTCTGTTTGCTAGATAGTTTAGTACGTATATGCTGTCCACCGTGCCTACCCCTTTCCTGAAGCCCGTCTGGTTCTGTGGTATTATTCCTTTCCTCTCTACCTCCTCCTCCAACCTTGCTGCCAGCACTGATGCGTACACCTTGTATAGCGTTGGCATTAGCGTGACTCCTCTGTAGTCCTCGGTGTTTTTTCCATTTCCTTTCTTCACGATTGGTACTATTAGCCCTTCTTTCCACTCCTCTGGCCATCCCTCTCCTTTCCATACCCTATTACATACTCTTATTACCCACTTTTCTACTTCTTCTCCCCCATACCTCCATACTTCGTTCGTTACTCCGTCTCTTCCCGGCGCCTTTTTGTCTTTTAGTTTGCCGATCGCTCTTCGAATCTCTTCCCTGCTTATCTCTTGCTCTTCGTCGTTTTCTCTCCTCTCTCCTTCTCCTCCTACTGCTTTTTCTCCTACCCCTCCTAGCATCATCATAAAATACTCCTTCCACTCTTTCATATCTATACTTCCATCTATGTTCTTTCTCTTTCTTCTTTCCTTATTTATCACTTCCCATACCTTGTTTTCGGTTTTTGCCTCCTCTACTTCCTTCTCAAATCGCTTGTTTTCCTCCTTGATCTTTCTCTTGCACATTTCTTTGTATTCTTCTTTTTCTTTCTTGTATTTTTCTCTCTCTTCCCCCTCCTCCCTCCATCTTCTCAGTTCTTTCCTGACTTCCTTTTTTTTGTTCCTACACTCCTCGTCCCACCATCCGTTCGTTTTCTGTTTTACCTCCCCTTCTCCTGTCTCTTCCTCTATTACTCTGTTGAATTCCTGTATCATTCTCCTTACCTCTTCGTCTACTCCGGTTCCGTTTCCTTCTATCTCTTCTGTCCACCTTATTTCTCTTCTAAATTTTTCTCTTCCCTCTCTAGTCCAGTCTCCCTTCTTTCTCCTTTTCTTTCCCTTCTTCCTCCCTTTCTTTTCCCATTCACCTTCCCTTATTTTGACCACTACCGGGTGGTGGTCCGAGTCTATCTTTTCACTCACTTTTAGCCACTCTACTTCTTCTCTTACTTCGTTGCTGCCTATTACATAGTCTATGACTGTTTCTCCTTTCGCTCCAGTATATGTGCACTCTCCTCTTTCGTCTCCTCTTGTGTTTCCATTCATTATCGTCCACCCTATTTCTTCTATTCCTTCCAACATTGTCCTGCCTTCCCCATTTACCTTCTTATCCTTCGAGCTTCTTCCGTCTTCTTCCTCGTATCCTGCGCCCCAGTATCCTCCGCCTTCCTCTCCAGTTCTTGCGTTGAAGTCGCCCCCAACTATCGTTTTTATCTCTTTATTCTCCTTTTTTTCCTTTTCTGCCTCCGCATATCTCTTTATCTTTTCCATCTTCTTCTTTATGTCACCATTTACATATATTCCTACTATCCTCCATTCGTTATTTCCTATTCTCACTTCCCTGCTCATTATTCCTTCTTCCTCTTTCTCCCTTGCTTTTTTCTCACCTCTTTTCTCCTTTATTAGTTCATTCCTTACCCCGGCAATCATGCCTCCTATCGCCCTTCCTTTTTTACTCTTTCTCTTTGCATACTGCACTTCCCAATCGTATCCCTTCGGCAGTCTTCCTCTTATTTTTTCCCATCCCTTTTCCTCTATCCACGTCTCGCATAGTATCATTACGTCCCACTCTTCTAGGCCTTCCCAGAATTCCTTGTCCTTGTTTGTCATTCCTGCAACATTCCAGAACGCGATTTTCGCGCCTTTCTCTGCCTTTTCTTCTTCATTCCCATTCTCTCCTCTCACTCCGCTTTCCCCTATTCTCCTCCCCTCATCCCTCTTCCTCCTCTCCCTCTTCTGTATGGTATCGTTACCCACCCTCTCCCTCTGTTTGTGTCCGCTCCTCCCCTTGTCCTCGCGTTGTACCCCCCCTGTCCTTGTAGCCTGTTCTCCTCTCCTTCTTCTATCTCCTCTTCTTGACCTTCCTCCTCCCCTTGTTGTTCTCTTCTTTCTTTTACTGTCTGTTCCTGCCTTTCTTCCCCTTGTGCATTTTTCAGCACTTGCTTTTCTTCATCCCATTTCCAGATCACTCCGTCAATGTATATTTTTCCGTATCCTGTCCTTACCCTTTTTCCTTTACTTTCTTCCTCTCTTGCTATATCCTTTAATAGCCACTTCATTTTTCTTTCCGCCCATGTCAGGTCGTCTTCTATCCTTTCTTGTCTTCCCCATAGCCCTTTTTTTTTTTCCATCACTTGTCTTT